>APFE030357873.1:33525-65076 GCA_000404065.3 Pinus taeda | reverse complement strand
GAAGACATCCAGCCGGTGCGCACTGCAGCAAAACTGCCTGAGTACGTTCCTCTGTGGAAAGGGAAAGCTAAAGGACCCAAGGATTTGGATGCCACTAAGAGCATGTTCCAAGCCTCGCTCCTCCTAGATGGAATTCTGTTTGAGGCCTCAACCTTGCGCTGCATGCCCACAATGAAATTTGAAGACTGGGACCTCATGGACAGTGAAAAGTTCCCACATTTAGAGACTGAGAACCTTATGAAATAGAGCAAGGAGGGGTCAGTTATAGCGCTAGAACCACAGAATTGGCTACGCGGTGTGGAGAAAGCCAGGCTACTCCAACTACTATGGATTCTACACTTTCACCGTGCACCTATCACAATCTTTTTCATCAGGCAACTGCTTTGCCTAGTGTACGATGGGTACTTATGGCTAGAGGAGCCTATTCCCATCACGACGGAGCTTATCCACAGGATTTCCTAGCTTCCTTGTAAAGCAAAGGACCCTGCGGAGATAACTGGAAAAAGTAGAGATTTGGCGCTCATAGAGGCCATGAAGAATAAGTAAAAATTGGAAACGAAGAAGAGAGGCTATGCAATCAGTAGCATTAAAGACAAAGAGGTGTGCGTAGCCACCCAACTGTTGGCCAGGAAGGTGATGAGAAAATGTTGCAGAGATGAGGTACCAGCGCTAGTCATTGTGCTTGCAGAACAATGCATGGAGGGGGTACAATTCAACTGGGCCAAATTCCTCTATGAAGAATTCCTAACCAACTGCAAGGAAGCTCAGGAGCACGACAAGACCTTCCACTACACGTGGTTGCTCTTGTCTATTTTATTGGTGATCGGGGAACTGCTTGAGGACAGTCAGTTCCCTCATATTAAACAGTACTTGCTAGAGGCTACAAAACATACATCGCTCTAGGCTACGAAGGATGCCACACAGATCCACAAAACTAAGATCTTCTGGGTGCTCATGGGGGCGAGCGTCTAGATGTGGATTAACAGGTGGCCGCGCCTATCTCCCATAGTGTACAACAATCTGTGGAGGTTTGTAGACTTCAAGGTAGATATGAAAAATGTGTATATCAAGGCGCATAAGGATTTGGTGCAGAACTGGACGAATCTTCCTTTCATCGTAATTGATGATGCCATCTTCCCCATGCTTGAATCATGGCCTCTTGAGTGGTTCACCCGTGTCACACTTAAGGAGACGTGTGTAACCTTTAGCAATCTCGACGTAGTTAAGGATAAAACAACGTAGGAAATTGGCCTTTCCCTGCAAACTTTGCAACTCATGCGAAGAAGCAAGAGGCGGGAGATTCAGTATAGCTTTGACCTTGAGGGGATCAAGACGAATGCCCTCTTTAGAAATGAAAAACCCAAGGAGTCTATCGGATTCGACGTAGAAGACACACTTATGTGGATTGAGACGAATACGGTAATGTCTACAATGAAGAAAAATCTAGCGGAGGTGGTTCGGATGGTTAGAGAGTTTATCTGAATGAGCCGGAAGATCATCCAGATACAGCTAAATAATGTGACGGATGTCATGAAAAGCATAAGACATTGCTCGCTGGAAAGTGGCACCGGCATTTTTCAGTCCAAAAGGGAGCTTTTTGTAAGCAAAAGTACCCCACGGGCAGATGAAGGCAGTTTTGTGTTGATTGGTAGGTGAAATATTAATCTGGTTGTGACTAGAAAATCCATCCATAAAAGAGAATATCTCACTCCCATCGCAATCGTCAATAAACTGGTCAATAAAGGGAGTAGGATAGTTATATTTTGGACATGCGCGATTGATGTCATGATAATCAACACAAACCCTAATAGTGCCTTGCTTTTTGGTTATAGGGATAATGTTAGATACACAGTCTATTAGTGGGAGAAGATAAATAAACCCTGCTTTGAGAAGTTTTTCAACTTCTCGTTTGATGGCTGCGGCTTTTCTCAGGTGCGCGGGGCGTAAACGTTGTCGAACTAGCTTTACACCAGGGTATGTAGGTATATCGTGTACCATAATACTTCGATCAATACCAAGCATTTCTTCATAGGCCCATGCAAAGACATCATGAAACTCGCAGAAAAGGTCAGTGTACAGTTGGATCTCCTCAGGAGAACATGCAACTCAAATGTGAATATTTTCAACAATCCCTGGATTAACAGAGATGTCGATGGGCATGGTTTATGTAATATTCCCCATATTTCCCTAAAAAAAAACCTCATGAATCAGGATAGGTGTTTGAAGAAGCTAAGAAGGAATACAGGAAGAAAACTTACCTAGACAGGCAGTCATGGCCCCATGGCTTGGGAGAAACGAGGAACGATGGTGATGATCGAACCAAGGAGGATCCTCAAAATACATAGCCTCAAGAATTTCTTCATCGGAAAGAAATATCTCTTGTAACAGATTTAGAGAAACAGAGTTGCCAAGCCAAGGGGGTTGCACATACGTGTCAAGATATCTACTCAAAGGAGCAGAGTCGGAAGATGAAACCGAAGCTGAAACGATTTCAACATAGTTGAGCTCAGCAGGGCTCAATGGAATAACCTCACCCCATGAATCTATCTGATCGACAGGGGGAATCACCCAAGGATCAGGATTGATAGAAATCATCTTAACAGAGGCGATATTGGGAGATGGGAGTGAAAAAACATCCATAAGGGCAGGATTTTTAAAGAGTCTAGCACCCACACTCTCATAGGGAATACTGGTATGCTCCACAAATGGAACATTTCCATCCAAGGAAGAGGAAGCGAACAAAGACAACTAATTGGCCGTGATGATTTTCCCGTGATGAGGAACACAATGTACACGAAATAATGACAAAGTCAAATTAGTGTCAACAACTTCGACTTCGACTTTAACTGTCTTCCCTTCCAAGGTGATAGGCAAGCATGGGAGAATACCAAATGGATGGGATTCTCTTTCATCAAAGGCTTCCAAAGTATTAGGAGATTGACACAAAGATGGGGAGCCGATGGCGTTCCAACAAGCAACAGACATGATGCAAGTGGAGGTGCCCTCATCAATAACATTACAATGAATATTATTTGATTTAATGATGACTTGAAGTGAGAAAAGTGATTTGATAAGGCAATCATGGCACATGGTTTTCAAGATTGAATGTAATTAATTCCGAATCGGTCGGGTCAATGCCACCAATGGCTAATAGCAGAGACTTCCATTAGGGGGACAACTCTGGAGAACTTCCAAGGTGGACATAGCTGAAGGAGCGTGGGCTAAGTCTTCAACAATACTATAGTGCCACGCAGCACAAGCATTGGGGTTATAAGAATATTTCTGGATAACTTCCTTAGTAGGAGGCCTGATGATAGACTCAGTGCTAGGTCGTTCAATATGAAGAGGGCCAAAACTGGACAAAGGAACATTTGAAGGGACTTTAGGTTCCTTGCCGATAGACGGAGGATATTCTTTTGCTCGAGTACTCACATGAATATGGATAGTCCCAGCCATAAAACCTTGGGAGCCAAAAGTGGAAGAGGATTGAGGTTGATCGACCACCATTTGAGTTTGTTGGGAGGGAAAAGGCTCTTTAAGTACAACATGAGTTCCTGGAGTCCCATTAAGCAAACGACTAACTTCAAATTGTCTAGGATAGTCTTTAGTATAGTGATCCCCATCATAGATAAGACAAGGATACTTAGGTTTTCGTTTAGAACCATCATTGATAGGAGGCTTAGGACGATCTTGCTTCAATGGACGGCCTTATTTTTACATTTCTCCTTCTTCTTACCTTTTGAAGTTTTATCAGTTGTAGTGGACTGAACGTCATTGACTTCAGAGCTTTTTCTAGTATTAGATGTGGACTAAGAATAATTTTCACTAGGAGTGGTAGGTTTTTGCTTCGCAGGAGTCATGGAAGACTTACAGGAAGATGAAGCAACAAAACCAATTATATTTTTGATAGAAGGCATCGATGGAGCTTTGGAAGTTCCAAGTCATGGAGCATCAGGCAGGACATCATAAAGCATGCCAGATTGAGAATAAACCAAATCAAGATATTGAGCACGCACAATAGCTTGCTCTTCAGTAACACATGCCCCCATAGCAATATCTCAGGCTATCGAACCAACAAAAGAGGTAGTAAACCAATTAGTCAAAAGGTAATTAAGGATCCAGAACTTAATCCAATGGCATTGCCTTCTCCGTTCATGAATATGATCAGAGATGTGAGTAGCCGTGTCCTGTTTCAGAGAAGTAAGGATATGTGTTCCAATTTCATAATGAATCGGTAACTAAAAATGAGTAAGAAATTCCATCGCAAGTGAATTGAAGTCTTGGAAAGTTCCATGCGTAAGCTCAATATACCATTTCGCAACAAAACTAGTAAGTCCTTTGAAAAAGATAGAGGCGGATAGAATCATCAAGCCATGAGTTAGATGAGCACCAGAGGTGATAAGTATTAACATGCGCTTGGGGATCCTCTCCAGATTTACCATCGAATTTAGGGCAATCACCGGGAGTTTTGTCGGAACTGGTGGCCAATACGGATTATGGAGGATAGGATCGTTTGTTAGCTTGGACAAATTGGGCGGTTCCAAAGTTGCAAGAAAAGGTAATTGAGGGTTAAAGGACATCATATGCCTATGATAAGGGCCAACATTAGGGTTCCAACCAGAGCCTTGTTTCCCCCACTGATTTTGTCCATAAGGGTTATAGTTAGGCAGGTTAATGCGATAACCTGGTTATTGTCTTAGATTTTGACTGCCAGCAAACCATTGGTTACCAGCTTGACCAATAGGGGTAGCATATGGCTGCTAAAATTTTTGATAAGGATTAACCTATGGTTGCTGATAATTTTGATACAGAGCACCCCGAGGCTGCCCTTGGGGTTGCTGAGGTACTTGGAGATCGTATTGTGGCTGGGGTCCAAACTATGCCTGAGGCGTAGGCTGCATTTGATAAACAAGTTGGGTTTGAAATCCAACTTGAGTTTGGAGACTGGGTTCAGCTTGGAGTCTAGCCTGAGTCTAGACACTAGGTGGGGCTTGAGAACCAGCTAGCATCTGAACGCCTAGTTGACTGAGAGGTGGATTGATTTGACTGGATTGATGTCCTTGTTGAAACTGGGGCTCACCCAACTAGCCAGAAGGTTGGCCTTATTGGAATAGAGGTTGACCTACTTCTCTAGAAGGTTGAGTTTGTTGGGTGATAGGTTGACTTTGCTAAAACTGAGGCTATCCCACTTAACCAAAGGGTTGACCATGTTGGGAAACAGGTTGGCCTTGCTGCAATTGAGGGTGACCTAGCTGCACAGAAGGTTGACCTTGCTGGGCAATAGGTTGGCCTGGCTAGAATTGAGGCTGACCTAGTTGACCAAAAGGTTGCCCTAAATAAACAAAAGAGGAACCTGTGGATGCCAAAGGTTGTCCCTGAAAGGGTTGTCCTTGTAGGTCTGAAGGTTTCTCTTGGAACGGTTGCCATTGCAAACCCGAAGGTTGTGCTTGCAGACCATGATAGCTAGTATGATTCAAGGCAACTGAAAGTGGAACGTAATTGTCAACTAGGACCCTCGGAGGAAGCAACCCAATGCAATAAATATGATCTCCATGGTGATCATAGTAATGTAGTGGGTTATGCAGAAAAGACATTGGTAGAGAACCCAAAGGATTATGGGTCAGATTTTGGGGAGCATATAGGTATTTCTCATATGAAAATCTCACTAGAATGGAACTTGAAGAGATTGGTACACTACTCGTAGGTTGATTGACTCCAGAAACCGTAGGTGAAGGACCATCGCCAGGGAGTCCGAATGATATCCCAGTAACAGTAGTAATTACTGAAGATGCGGTAACCACACTAACAAAATGAGCAGTGGATGCCACACACACAGTGGGTATTGATGGAATGTACGAGACAAAAGCTAGGGCTGACTAAGAAGACATAAAAGGTTTGAAAGATGGAACAGTAGTACGAGACCACATAGAGGTCTGCTGTAGAGAAGTAGAACCAAGTATGTCAGCCAGAGCGCAATAGAGAAGTAGAAATGACACATTTGAGGTAGTGTTGAAAGGAAAACCTTCTGGGGGAAACTGATGTTCCCCAATTGACCCAAGGTTTTCTTGACTGCTAATAGGACTTGACTCATCCATTTCGGAAGTGGCCATCAGAATCGAAGCACTAGGAGGAGTAGAAAAGAGATCCGCGTCTAAAAAGTACCAAAAATTAGGAGGAGTCCAATCAAAAGGATCTTCACCTAGAGCTCGAGAATCAAGAGGTTGAACACTTGGGGTAATGGGAAGAGTACCAGTAACATATGATACCTCAGAAGAGACAGGAGAAAGTGGCTCTCCGTCACTTGGCAGGGACGACGGAGTCGGTGAGTCTGCCAGGATGGCCTAGCTCAAAAGGTCTAGGAGAGAAGATATAATCAATAAGGTTGTAAAAAATATGTTAAGATGTGATCACAATGCGGCCAAGATTAATAGGTAAAATGTTATCATGAAAAATAAATTTTATGGCGCTGGAATGAAACATTTCCTTTTCATGTTTAAAGAGTCGACAAAAGGAGCTAAAGATGACTCTAGTCTCCTTCAAAGTTTAATGAGCCTGAAAGGAAAAGTGCTCAGATGATCCTTTTACTTTTAAAGAGTCGAAAAGGAATGAAAGTGACCTGCTCTAGAATTCTAGGCAAGAGGTTTACCAGACAAGCCGTAAAACTACATATACACCTTGGTAATAAAATGAAATAGAAATGACCAAGGACTTTCCATATAGCAATCAATCTTCTTGAATGTTGTGTTCGGTGCGTTATGAATCGTCAGGCGGTAGACATGGCTTCCTATGGATAATAGGATGATAACCTAGTGGGGGCCTCCCAATATATACATGATGGCACGAGGAGCACAAATTTGTACTAGCATCTATTGCATCACAAAAGGAGGAATCACCCAACCTTAGTTAGAACAATAGGAACTAGGTTTAATAACACTGAAACACGTCTCTAGCCTAGACCTCTAGATATGTGAGCGTTAGGTTCCAATGCATTTTTAAGTTCATTCAATAGACTTCAATAGTTAATCTTGAATTAAGTCTCGATTTCAAGGCCTTATCGAATGTATCTTTAACACTCCTAGAATGCAACTAGATGAGCAAAAACCCATTCCTTTCAATGAATGAATACCTAAATGAGGATAACGAGTTCATTTCCAAGAAAATGAAGACAATAACAAGCAAATGCAAGAACAATAGTGGAAACAAGTAATCCAATCAATAGAAAACACAATGCATCAATTTCTGCTTATCTCACAACTATTATGACAAAAAATGAAAGATTTGAATTTCGCTTTTCAATTCCTAATCATAAAGAACCTACTAATGCAAACAGTTTTTCATTTTCATATACTATATGAGTGCAATTGTTTTTTAGTTTTGGAATAAATAACAAACAAGCTAATGCACAGCGTAACTGATCAAAAGGTGATCCAAAATGGATCTTGAATAAACCTTCCAAGTCTTCGAAAATATTTTAAATTGAAGTATGATAGGGAAACTACGTTGAAATGTAAGCCCGTCAAAGAAATGTAGCGTTAATGCTCAAGGGTCATTGGATCTAAAAGATCAACAGATGGGAGAAAAAAAATGGAGTAGTCATCCATTGTTATTGCATTGGAGAAAAGCCAACGATGTGTTTGGAATGTGGCCTTAAGAGAAATGCAATGAAGCGGACCCGAAGGATTATTGAACAAAACAACAAAGGAATTGAGTTTCGTGGTAAACGATATTTCGGGCAGGCTTCAGATGTTAAGTGGTATTGGAAGGGTTGCACTCGAATCCATACACCAGCCAACACGTAGCATGTAGAAGAAGAGAGAAAACCACTCTTTTCGGGTGGGTGATCTCCGCACAAGTAGGCCATCTGAAAATATTGTCAACCGTTGGATTGGAGATTGCAGATCAACAGTGGAGATTGAGTGGACTGCTTGATGTTTCGGGTTTAGTGCGAACCGTTAGATTAAAAGGAATATCGAGGACAAGATTAAGTCGTGATATATCACATCGTAATGTTTCCAAAGGGAAGGACATAAACCACAGGTATGAAGGAATTGCGATGAGCGATATGTGATCGGTGATCAGGAGGTCAAGTCACAACAATACAAATGGGCCTTGCAACATTGCGACATGTGACTATGCTATGTGTGATAGCGCCGATCGACAATCGGGGAATCACATCACGACAATATAGAAGGGCCAACGTACATGCAACTATTTGATTAAAGCGATGGGATGATATGTGATAAGCGATAGATCGAAGATTGGCAATCGGAGGAGTAGCGCGACAGGACATGCGACTTGTGATATGTGCAGACCTGAAAAGATTATAGATGGGGCTGAATTTCATTTTAGTTCTGGCTTTAGACTCATGGTTGAGTTTGTGTGAAGTTTTCTCATGTATTCCATTATTGGGTTCTGTTTTGGGATTTATGCCGGAGGAAGGCTGAATGGTTGGGTTACCCACACCCACCATTCCTTTCATTTGTAAACTGATTCTTTTAATGAACAGTCGGTTCATGCTTTAAGTGATTGTTGTAATAGAATGTGTTATAAAACACGATGAACCCAGGGATGCTCGGGAGGGAGGATAGCCACCAGAGGTTGGGAGGCAGAGCTAGAGCACTTAACAGAGCAAAGCCACCAGAGGTTGGAGGTAGCATCTAAATGCTTCAGTGAAGTATTAAATAGCAAAGGGATTGAAGGATCAAGTTTTTTCTGGTGTTTGTTGTGCAGAAGTTAAAAGACGGAATTCCAGAGATAGTGCAGAATTCTGAGGGAGTCAGAGAAGCGAGAATCTCAAGAAGCTCATACCACTGATTGAAAGAATTAGTCCAGAGTTGCCTAGATCTGTCTGCAGCTAAAGGACAGTCAGGAGTAAGATGGCATTCTAAGCCATTGGTGCAGTTGTAAACCAATGGAGTTAAGTGTGTAACTTGTAAAAGAATCATTACCATAATCCCAAAGAGCCTAGTCGAGTTGATTAGAGCTCAAGGAGACATAGCCCAAGATATCAGGGTGAACTCCATATTATATTGTTGTCTTACGTGTTTGTTTATTTGCTGCATTTTATTGTTATCTGTGTTTATATATCAGTTTAAGAAAATAAACTTAAGGCAATTAATCAATTAAAGGCAAACACAAGCATACACCTATTTCAAGTTCTTAATTCCACATTTGTCAACCTAAGATAGGTCTTGGAAATTGTTTAAGCTTTGGAGTGGGAGAGGTTCTTATTGATTGACGAGAAGCCTTTTAGGTCCCCATTTCAGATCAGGTGGTATCAGAGCATCAGGTTGATTAATCCCACCTTCAAATAAGGTGGTATCAGAGCAATTTATACCAAAGCAAGTGGTATCATGATGCTTGATCGATCAAAGCAAGATGCTTGATTGACAGAGAAATCTATTTTCTTGTTTAACTTGAAAGGTGTTTAAACAGTTGAGGATTTATTGTTGATTATTTGTAAACTAATTGTTGTTTGAGTTTGCAAAGGTTCAGGGAAAGCTATTGATAGCTAAGTCCAGGAGAGGACAAGAAGGAAGAAGGGCTGAAGGCATTCTCCTTATCCCAAAGACCCTCAAAGAAATCCTTAAAGCACGAGAGGTTGTTGCAAAAGGTTGCTTGAATAAGCTCTTTATTAGTCTTGTTTGAAGTTCTTTTGTTCATTTTGATAATGACTAATTCTACAAGTGAGTCCTCAAATTCTTCCTTCATCACAAGATTATTTGAATGAAGTCATGAAGCAAGACTTGTTCATCTTGATGGATATGGTGAGAGAAATGTATGAGGATGGAAGGAAGAGAATCATACTTCGAGAGCAGTTGAATTCCATGAAGGAATAGAATCAGTGGTTTTTTGACAAATTGCAGTGAATGAAAAGACAACTTCATATTGCAAAAATGAGCTTGGAAAGAATGCATGAGTTGGAGACACAACTCTTTGTTGCCAAAGAAGCCTTGAGCAAATATCAGCTTGAAGAAGAGGTAAATAATTCCATTTTGTCTTCAAATTCCTCTAAGAATATTTATGTTGGTTCTTTTGAAAAACATACCAGAGGCATATGGTCCAAGTTAATGTCCAAAATGGGCTATGAAGGAAAAGGCTTGGGCAAACATGCACAGGGTATTGTTTAGCCAATAATAGTTGAGGAAAGGCCTAAGTATTTGGGTCTTGGCTAAGGACAATATTATGGCGAAAGTTCCAAATCTGCCATGAAGACAATTGAAATAGTTCTAAGGAGTTTCATTTAAGGTCTTCTACCTCAAAAGTCTAAAGATTGTATCCATGGGGAATGCAATAGCTTGAAACATCATTTTCAAGAAGAAGGTGTTCATAAGCATACACTTGAACCAGAGAGTTGTGGAAACTCTGAAAGCAGTGAACGGATTGATGGTGTTCCAAAAGGAGCCACTTCTTGATTCAATTCACCTCCTCATGAACGTAAAAGAGGTGAAAGAGAAAGGTATAAATCTGGTTCTAATCATATTCCTTTTTATTATGTTAAGCATGATAAATTTCCATATAAGCATGGGAAAAGAATTGCATGTTCCTTTTGTGGTTTGGTTAACCATAATGTTTCTAGATGTTGGAAGAGAATAGCCACATACCGGAAAATTTTGAAGGAAAAAAATCAAAGAGACAAAGGTCCATTGGACAAGGCAAATCATGTTGTCAAGAAGATGCACATGCATTGCACTTATTTCCATAAGCAAGGACACATTGCTGAAAAGTGTTGGACTTTGAATCCAACAATGCTTCCACGAAACTTGAAGAAGGTGGAAAGAGAGAATGGTAGGAATGGAAAGAAAGATTCTATGATTGATGTGTTTTAGGATGATTCACATGTTGATGCTGATGTGAAGAGAAAGGTAGGACCTTTGAAATGGATTGGTAAGAAATGGTTAGAGTTCTTATCCAATTAAGGTTGCATGTCTTTTGAAAATGCATCAAATCAATAGAATGCATTTCTTTGTTAATGGAAATCAAGTTGCGGGGTTTTACCAAGGAGGTGAATGGAAAATTTGAGTAGGAGACTCACTTTATTGCTGCAACATTATGTTCATTTCAGCTTCAAAATTACAGTGTACTTAAGCGAAAGTTGAAGGACGAAATGCATGCATGAACACGGGGATGTGGATGATTTCCTTGTATTTGAACATGTATGTGTAATTAACTTGAAAGGTTGATTGCTTTGTTTTTAAGCATGCATGTAATGTCAATGTTGACTTGGAAAAAGTTGATTTGGTCTCCAAGATGGAGATAATGATGAAGTGTTTCATCTTTGAAAAAATAATCCTACAGTTTTTTTCCTACATGCTTGACTTGAAGGGTCAATGGTCTTAAAGGCATGTTTTGTTGGCTTGTTATCTAGTCAATCATTTGTATGCAGATGTAAAGACTTGGAGGTGTTCACAAGATGTGAAATTTGCTTATTTTGATGAAGCGAGAGTTTAGGCCATCCAGTTGTTGTTTGTAATTCTGTTGTTGTTAACATTTGTTGTTGACAATATGTCAAACATATTCAAATGTAAATGTTTGTGGAGAAGATGTAACTTCAAATTTGTTTGAGCCACCTTGGATCAATGATCAAGGAAGAGAAGTTCAAACTACCTTCTGTAACCTTCTCAGTATGAGTTCTGCATGAAGTCAAGGAGGAAGACAGTTCTTAACTAGAGGACCAACACATCCAGGAAGGAAGTGTTCAAAGGCTTTGGTTCAAAGGCACTATGCAAGGCAAGTGTATGAAGGTTGAAAGAAGAGGGTTTTGTTACTCTCATCTACTATTCAGATCAATATGTTAGTCTTTTGGGGTCCAAAATACTCCCTATGTGGAGGGATGATCCAAAATGGATCTTGAATAAACCTTCCAAGTCTTCGAAAATATTTTAGATCGAAGTATGACAGGGAAACTACATTGAAACATAGGTCTGTCAAAGAAATGCGGCGTTAATGATCAAGGGCCGTTGGATCTGAAAGATCAATGGACAAGATAAAAACAATGGAGTAGTCATCCATTGTTATCACATTGGAGAAAAGACAGTGGTGTGTTTGGACTATGGCCTCAAGAGAAATGCGATGAAGCGGACCTGAAGGATTATTGAAAAAAACAACGAAGGAATTGAGTTCCATGGTAAACTGTATTTCAGGCAGGCTTCAGGCGGTAAGTGGTATTCGAAGGGTTGCAACCAAATCCATACACTTGCCGACACATAGCACGCAACAGGAGAGAGAAAACCACTCTTTTCGGGCGGGTGATCTCCGTGCAAGTAGGCCATCCGAAAAGACTATCAACCGTTCAATTAGAGATTGTAGATCAACGATGGAGATTGAGCAGACTGCTTGATGATTCAGGTTTAGTGTGAACCGTCGAATTAAAAAGCAAACTGACAAACAAAATTAAGTCGTGATATATCACATCGCAATGTTTCCAAAGGGAAGGACTTAAACCACAGGTATGAAGGAATTGCTATGAGCGATATGTGATCGGCGATCGGGAGATCTAGCCATGAAAATACAAAGGGGCCTTGCAACATTGCGACATGTGACTATGCGATGTGCGGTAGTGATGATCGATGATCAGTTAATCGCATTTTGACAATACAAAATGGCCAATGCACATGCGACTTTCCAATTAAAGCGATGGGCCGATATGTGATAAGCAATAGATCGGAGATCAGCGATTGGAGGAGTAGTGTAGCAAGACATGCAACTTACGATATGTGTGGACATGAAAAGATTATAAATGGGACTGAATTTCATTTAAGTTTCAGCTTTAGGCTCATAGTTGGGTTTCCGTGAAGTTTTCCCGTGTATTCCGTTATTGGGTTCTGTTTCAGGATTTATGTTGGAGGAAGGTCGAACAGTTGGGTTACCCGCGCCCACCGTTCCTTTCATTTGTAAATTGATTCTTTTAATGAACAGTCAGTTCACACTTTAAGCAAGTGTTGTAATAGAACGTGTTATAAAACACAATGAACCAAGAGATGCTTGGGGGGGAGGATAGCCACCAGAGGTTGGGAGGCAGAGCCAGAGTGCTTAATAGAGCGAAGCCACTAGAGGTTGGAGGCAACATCTAAATGATTCAATGAAGAATCAAACAGCAAAGAGATCAAAGGATCAAGCTATTGTTCTTGTCTGTTGTGCAAAAGACAGAAGAAGGAATTCCAGGGACAGTACAAAATTTTGAGGGAGTCAGAGAAGCCAGAAGCTCAAGAAGCTTAGAGCACTGACTGAAAGAATTAGTCCAAAGAAGCCTAGATCTGTCTGTAGCTAACGGTCAGCCAGGGGTAAGATGGCATTCTAAGCCATTGGTGTAGTTGTAAACTAGTGGAGTTAAGTGTGGAACTTGTAAAAGAAGCATTACCATAATCCCAAAGAGCCTAGTCGAGTTGATTAGAGATCAAGGAGACATAACCCAAGATGTCAGGGTGAACTCCATATTATATTGTTGTCTTATGTGTTTGTTTATCTGCTGCATTTTACTGTTATGTGTGTTTATATATCAGTTTAAGAAAATAAAATTAAGGAAATTAATCAGTTAAAGGAAAACACAAGCATACACCTATTTCAAGTTCTTAATTCCACATTTGTCAACCTAAGATAGGTCTTGGAAATTGTTTAAGCATTGGAGTGGGAGAGGTTCTTGTTGATTGATAGGAAGCCTTTTAGGTCACCATTTTAGATCAAAAGGAAAATGTAATCTATGCTTCAATAGCGAATGGAAATCAAATCAACACAACAAGCTAGTTTAATGACCAATCACTACGGATCAACAAGGAAGATGGGAAAGTAGCAAGAGAACAACTTCAAACAAGTCAACAAGACTGTTATGAATGTAGTTCAGAAACTTGAAAGGAAAAACAACCCAAAGTAGCGAATTCTTGACATAACCCCAAAAGACCTAGGTCACATGTTCCAAAAAGCCAAATTTCATACAAATGGAACCAAGAAGGACATGCCTTAGTAAACATAATCAAAGCAAGCTTAACAAGGTGAAAGCAACAGCAAAGGACAGGCTACACTGGTCTATTCGGGAGGTAGGGCTGTAAAAGTTAACCCTACAGGAATTGTCATAGGCACAACACTAACAACATGAGATGATCACTAATCATCGCAAGCACAACATGAGCAACTGAGCGACGTCATTGTAAGGGTACACCTATTCTCAGTGACGGTCTGATTTCAGGACTCGTTGCAGCTGTATGACGGGATATCTGCGATGTAGTGTGAGGGTAAAGAGAACAAGAGCGATTCGTCGTAACTGTTAGGAATTAAACAACGATAATCTCAGTAAAGAGGGAGAACAAGGCAAAAATAGTGGAAGACACTAGGATTATCACTCAGATAGTGAGGTGGAATACCAAATCTACTCAAGTGATCCAAATCATTGATGGTTCAATCCCAAAACAAAGAGACACTATGTACTTCAATCGAAAACAACAAGAGCAAAATCAAGGGACAGCACACAAATCACTCCCCAGTGGAGTCGCCAACTTGTGATGTAGGTAAGTTCCCTCTGTGGACAGAGACAACCCCTCTAGCCCTAGAGTGGGTCTAGTCACAACAACACAAAGACAATAGCTAATTATTTAAATAGTTATCATCAAAGAGGCCTACGTTATACCGGTGTTTGATGAAGTCTTTGTTATGTTGCTTCAGCAATTGCTTTCTTCTCCTTAATGAATGATTCACCTGAAACAACATATGAAAATCATAAAACACGTAATAGAGTACAACAACGAACTATCTACTTATAGAGTCAAGGAACCATTATCTATCAACATACATTTCATACATGATATAGGAAATAACTATTGATTGTATTAATATAAACAATAATAAAGCTTACAACCATGCCTTGACATCACAAGCTTACTTGAAGGGTCCGATCAGTATGTCTCCATAAGCATTCACTCTCAAAGGTCTCCCAGGAAGACTGATGACTCTCTCTCACCCAAAAGAAAAACTATGAAACTAAGGCAATCACAACAAGGCTTCCTTCTTACAAAAACATTTCACACTATCAATCCACAACATGAAAGGCTATTCGCATACCTCACAAGCTATTGCTAGGCTATCAACAATCCAAACTGTAAGCTATCAATCCAAAAAACCAAGAACTAGCTAACTAAGAACTAGCTGGTAATAGCCAAGGATGACGCTTTTATAAGAGGAGGAGCCTCCATAAATGAGGGGAGAGGAAGCTTATCTTCATGGGAGGTTACTCAAAAGGTGAAACCACCATCTCAAATGAGGAGAGGAAAACTTCTTTGACCCAACAACGAGCTCTAGAACCACCCAGAAGTATTATGTTTGAACTAATTCGCCATATCTAGATCATCATGGGTCAAACACTGAGACCCAGATATGACTCCGGGCTATCGTCGCAAATAAGATATTGATGACCTATGACGATTTTTAAAACATGGGTAAAAAAAGGGGTCAACTTTAGGATTAATGAGCTTAGGCAATCTTCTTGAGTAATATGGAATATTTGGACACATATTTTGGTATATGACAAAGTGAAGATGTCATTCAGGGACCGACTCTATCCAAGATTAGGGGATGCGGCGTCTATGATAAAATACTTTGTAACAGGGGTTGAACGTTGCACTTCTACGTTATTACCAAAGAATTTATTGATATTCCAATGTTAGTTGATTATCATAGCCTACTTGCATATTTTAAGTTATACTTAACAATATAAACCATTCATATAGGTGCGCGCAGTAAATAAACAACATATTCACAAATTATATCAAACATGCAATAACCCAAGAACATATACACAAAATTATGATAAAACTTCCCTTTATAAATTCCTTCCTCGGTTACAGACTCGACTCTGCCCTGCGCACTTAACTCTAGGGATCCACGCACTTAGTTGCAGATTACAAGGCCTCTGCTCACTCAACTGCAAAGCCTTCTCCTACCCTACGACCCAAAGATACACTTTACACTTAGTCACTTAGAGTCTTGCTTCTCTACTACTTCTTCGCTATATTTTACACTTAGAGACTCGCTCTATTTATACAATCCATGGTCCAAGGACCATGGGTAGGTCGACATTACATTACAAAACTAGGGCGGACAACCCTATGACTCTAACATACTTCTGAGCCAGCAATTTGTGGAGCTTTACAACACAATTCGGTCAAAACTTGGGCTTTGAACCCCAAAACATGCCTTGGGGGGATTCCATGCCCAATAGTCATGGAGAAGTATGAGGACATATTCACCTCCCCCATAGGGGTGCCTCTAAACTATCAGCTCAAGCACTCCATCGATATGACCCCAAGTACATCATTGCCCAATGGACCAATCTATCAATGCTCCATTCTGGAGAATGAAAAAATCAAGAGGCAGATTTAGGAGATGCTACAGAAAGGTCACATTCAGCCGAGATCATCGCCTTGTGGGAGCCCGATCGTGTTCGCACAAAAGAAGGATGGGACTTGGAGACTCTGTATTGACTGTCAGGCACTAAACCAGATCACTGTCCATAATAGGTAATCGATCCTAGGGATTGATGACCTTCTGGACCAACTCAAGGGGGGAAATATTTCAGCAAGATCGACTTGAAGTATAGATATCACCAAGTACCAATCGAACCCTCCGATGTGTGGAAGACTGCCTTCAAAGCTAGGGAGGGCCTTTTTGAATGACTGGTTATGCCTTTTGGGTTGACGAATGCTCTTGAAAGCTTCATGAGGCTAATGGATGACATCTTATGACCATTCACCAACTCATTTGTAGTGGTATACTTGGATGACAGCCTCATCTTCATCTAGATTTGGGAAGAGCACCTCCACCACATCTGACAAGTTCTCCAAACACTTCGGAAACACAAGTTGTGTGCCAATTTGGAGAAATGTACTTTTGGCATGAACCATGTTTAGTATCTGGGATACATTATTGATGAACGGGGGGTGCATGTGGATCTAGCCAAGATCCAAGTCATTTAGGATTGGCCAGCCCAAACCACTCTAACAAAGCTCCATAGCTTTCTGGGTCTTGCCAATTTCTATCGTAGGTTTGTGTTGGGGTTCTCTCATATCACTTGGTCCTTGAGTCAAATCACCAAGGGAGGAGGGAAAAAAAAATTCTCTTGGTCTGAATCTCAATAGAAAGCATTCAGAGAGTTGAAACATCTCCTCTGCTCTGCACCAGTACTCACATTACCAGGCTTGCAACAATCATTTGAGATCGATACAGATGCCTCTGACTATGCTATTGTGGTAGTCCTTACTCAACAGGGGCATCTAGTGGCATATAATAGTGAGACACTTTCAGAAATAGTCTGGAAGTATCCCACTTATGAGAAAGAGATGTATTCCATTGTGCAAACCTACCGATAATGGAAACATTACCTTTTAGGGAAGGAAATAGTCATCCACACATACCGCCGACCCCTATAGTTCATAAAGATGCAAGGGAAGTTGCGGAATGATTGCCATCAAAAGCGGTCCACATACCTGCAACAGTTCCATTTGAATATCAAGTATAAGAAGGGAAGCAACAATAATGTTGTAGATTGCCTCATTCAACCACTGATCATCGTGTTAAGAACTGTGCTCAACTCTTGTTGGCACAAGACTTCTGATTGGCCACTTCTTTACAAAAGTGACCTAGAATTCAACCACACATACCAGACGCTCTTGGAGGATCACCAAGTTCCAAATTTTCACCTCCAAGATGCCCTGTTATGCCATTTGGGACACCTTTGTATTCCTCCAAGCGAGCATGCCAAGATGATTTGGGAAGCGCACTACAGTCGGGTCGCTGGGAATTTTAGTGTCGAGAAAATGGTGGTAGCACTGCAAAAGTATTTCTATTGGTTGAATCTTCAACAAGATTTCCATAAGTACAACAGATACTACACTACCTACACCATTACCAAGCTGACCACTAAGAAGCAAGGCCTCTATACTCCACTACCTATCCCTAATCGACCTTGGGAATCCACATCCATGGATTACATGTCGGGCCTTCCTTTTACTAAGCATGGCAAGGACTATGTTTTTCTGGTCGTCGACAGAATCTCGAAGATGGTCGTTATGGCAGGCTGCAAGAAGAATACCACAGCAGAAGACACTGCTAAACTCTTCTTTGAACAACTATGGGTACGCTTTGGGATCCAATAGTATATCATCTCATATGGGACATCAGATTCCTTAGTAATTTTTTGTCTAGTCTCTGGTTGATGCTGGACACCATGCTCACGAAGTCCACAACTTTCCATCCCCAACTTGATGGCCAGATAGAGGTCATCAACAGGATGATCATACACATTATGCGCATGTGCAACTCAAAGCATCCACGCACATGGGATGAGAGCCTCCTCTATGTCCAACACAACTATAACCATACTTTCCACAACTCGATTGGCCACAACCCTTTTTCAGGTGGGCTTGGGATTCTAGCCACTATGTCCCATTGATGTGGCCATACCGTGTGCAACTACTTAGGCATACTCGGCTCATGTCTAGTCCAAAGACGCCAAGGAAAAAAATATTCATTGAGCACATCCAACACATTTGCTAGTAGGTCCACAACATTATGGAGAAATCAAATTCTAAGTACAAGTAGCGACATGATCAACATTGGCTGCCACACAAGTTTCATGTGGGTGACAAAGTCTGGTTGCATTTGCAGAAGGAATGCCTTACCGGAGCCTATCGGAAACTCAGACCACTCCAATATGGTCCTTACAAAATTACCAAGGTTGTGGGAGATAATGAATTTGAGCTCAACATTTCTCCGTTCCTTCGCCTACACCCAGTGTTCTATGTGGACTGCCTTCGACCATACTTCCCACCATTGCTGGACACATTAGACATTGCAAAACAACTCACACCTACAGAGTTAAATCCAGACTACATGGAACAAGCCACAATAGATCAGATAATGGACATGTAGATCAAGAACACCCAAAAATAAAGGATCTAACTATATGGAGTTGTCAAAGTAGGCCAGCTCCTTCACCAGGGCAAGTGGCTGACCAGGGACCAAGTTTAGCAAAATTTTCCTCATCTCATGGAGGAACACAATGCAAGTGGGACCATCGCTTCCTAAGGGGGGAGGAATGATCCAGGTGGATATTGGTGGCCACTCTCCTATTCCATTTGGACCCCCACCATTGTTTCTTTCAATTTTTCAGTTTCCTTATTTATAGCACAATTTACTATTTTTCACATTTTTTCAGGTCCTAAACTTCCGAAGCCGTTTTGAGGCCCTAAATGACATTTTTTGGGAAACCTGGGGCCAACCTGGATCATTTATTGATGTTGGTGACTTGAAACTTGTATTCCTCAGATATATTTTTGTAACAAGGTATTGTGCATGTCAAACGAAGATCGTATGCCAAAGTTATGACCTCAGGAAGTTGATGTACCAATTTACCCAAACAAGGCCCATAGTTTGGCGCTTCATCTCCTAGGGTTAGGTTTTTGGATGTTTAGGGTTTTCCATTGTTTTTTAATAATAAATAGGCATCTCAGCCTCATTTTAACACAATTTAGAGACATGTAGCTACTACATATGTTCTCAAAGATAAGTTACCATCGCCCGAGCTAGTCTTATTTCCATTTTGTTTGTAAGCATATTTTAGTATTCGATATTAATGAAATGAAGTGTTATTTTTGCTGAATCTCTATATTTATGGTTATATTTGTAAGTTTTTGTGTTCCTATTTAAATATGGATTAGTCGCAATCAAGAACAAGGATAATGAGGTCAATTGAAGGACTGTTTTGGGTCATTTCAGGAGGACTAATGTGTTGGTTGGAGGGACGAGGCCTTGTTCCTAGAGGTCAAGAGAGGGAAGTTTATTTTGTGGGTAGAAGAAAGGGTGAAGACCCTTAAGAGGGGTTTTTGCAACAAGGAGAAGGCTTGTTGTAGCAAGCCGCAAGCCCTAGAAGCCACAACATGCATGTTCTAGGCAAGACAAGAGGGTCTTAAGGCCTAATTGAGGGTGTTGGTGAAGTGAACATGCAATGTGGAGTTAGAGACTTTCTAGAAAAGGGAAGCCGCAACAAAGGGAGAAATTTTGGGCCAGATTTGAGGACTGTTAGGGATTTTGGCTAGCTGCCCTAACCAGTCTAGAATTGCAGTAGTCAAAGGAACCTAAAACAATGAGCTAATGCATGCACCTTGTAGTGCATCTTGTGTGTTTTGGGTCACAGTTTGTTGACCAGATTTGGACCGGGCTTCATTGTAGCCTATGTGTGCCATTTGGAGAGATTTACATGCAGGTGAAAAGTCCATCCTAGGAGTATAATATATAGTGAAGTATTGGGCATCATTGGACTAGTGGAGGGTAGCGTGTTAATATCCTAAAGTATCCCTAGACAAGCTATCTTGAAGTGACGAAGAGGATCTGAATGTTGGGTGAAGATTGGTTCCAAAGTGCAGTACCTTGATAGACGAAGGTGACTGCTAGCCTAACGGTTTGGAGCTCAGGAAGTTGCCAACCCAGAGAGAAGATTAGATCATCCTGTGTACATGCAACAAAAGTGACTTGCAACAGTGTTAAGTGGCAACCCTCCTAGAGTCTGAATGTGTTGTCGTTGGAAGGACTAAGGGGCAACTAGTGAGTAGTACGGGAGCAAAGGACTGACAAGTAAAGATATGACATCAAGTCTGCGCAGCATGTTTGTCATTGTATCTTGTATACCATAGACTATTGTATTATTCATATTTGGTTTAAGATAACGAAGATTGGGGTTGTAGATTATTGTACAATTTGTTAAAAGTTGTGTATATTTGTGCATATATGATTTACTGCTTTATATTTTTTGTTGTGAAAAGTAGTTCTTGTTGAGGTTCTTGGTTTGAGAGTGTTAGAGATTTTAAGATTCTAACCTAGACCCAAGATGATGGAAATTCAACATGGGATTAGAGCGTGTCTGAGCTACTTTAGAAGTCAGTGAATCAAAGTTGTGCACATCGAAGTACAACTTAAGAGGGAGTTGGTCACACTGTAGGTGACAATGTTGAAGTTATAGGCTGGTATCTTGTATGAGGATAGGTTGGATGGTTTTTCCAACTATAGTCCATGGAAGGACAAGATCAAGTTGGTCTTGTAGGTCAACAAGATCTGGGAGTTCGCCGAGAAAGCCATCAAGAAGCCAACTGACCCAGATGATATGGAAGTGTATGAGGATTTGGATACGAGGGTGAGATTGATCATCCTTGATGGTGTGAAGGATTTCGTAGTACCTCATTTGTCCAAGAAGAACACCACACATGAGATGTGGATGGCTCTTCAGAATTTTTCCAAACAAATAATGTGAACTGGGTATTGGTATTGGAGGATAAGTTGAAGTCCACCAAAATGATAAAGGGTGAAGGCACAACTTCATATTTGATGAGATTTTCTTAGCTCAAAGATGAGATTGCTACCATTGGTGTGACTATTTCAGATGGAGATATGGTGAGGATTTCCTTGAAAGGTTTCATCAAGCAATGGAAGCCCTTCATCAAAGGAATCGGTTCTAGAGAGAATTTTCCAGATACGAATAGGTTATGGGACGAGCTCATTTAGTAAGAGTTTCGAGATGAGGATTTTCATCCAAAGAAAAAGAATTTCGATGATGATGTGGTACTTACAGCATGAATGAAGGATAAGCAGAAGAAGGACTTGAGTAATTGTTGGCTTGAGGGGGCCTGACCCAAGTTCAGCTTTAGTTAGCCAAACAAATCCCTACACTACTGGCCCTTTTGGCATCATCCCGCGGAGCGCAGACTGAAGTCTCATGCAAAGCAGTATGGGGGGATGCTGGAACCAAGTTTCCGTACCCTTGAGATGGTTGTGATGTCATTGATCTCTTCTATCTCTACCTTCACATAGGTGATCTCGCTTTAGGGCTTGTAGGACAAACCCTCTATTCTGGCCTTTAATACCTTCACGAAAGTATACGATCAACCTTCACGCAGTCCTAATCTGGGGTTTCGGTACTTTCGCACTGCTATGGCAGCGAGTCATAGATTCCTTAATTATCCTACGTGTTTCACTTATCTTATTAATCGATCTTAGCTTCACGTAAACAGATGTTCTTACTTGCGTTCACTTAACCAACACATTTACAGATATTCATGCATCATATAAGCATTATAGGTGAAATTCATACATAATGTAACAAGATGCATAAACAGGAAGTAAAGATGAAGAGATTGTAGAATATTTCTCTTTATTGATAATTATGGATAATTACAGACTCGACCCACCTTGCGCACTTAGACGTAGGGGTCCGCGCACTTAGCTACGGACTTCTACTCTAGGCCTCTGCGCACTTAGCTGCAGAGCCTCTACCTATGCTACGACCCAAGACTTAGACTTCCTACCCTAAGATATCTATCATACATCATATATTCTTCATTTATTTCTATCAAACTACTTAGAGCTTAGCTTTATTTATACAATCCCATGGTTTGTGGACCATGGGTAGATTTTTTATAGCCAACATTACATTTCAAAATAAGGGCGGAAAACCCTATGAATCTTTAAAATCTACGTGCTTCGCAACCACAAAATTCGAAGTCTTTACATTTGGATTACAAAATTTGACCAAAATATGGGCTTTTAGCCCCAAAAACTATCCTTGGAGGATGCAGCGCCCAATAGGCCCCCAACACAAACATCTTGACTCACCCTTGAGTCACTTTGCAGGCTCGAAGATCTTAGCTCGTAGACCTCCCAGCTTCGTTTGGATGGCCTTAACCTTAGCAGCGCACTGAGCAGCTGCCTGCTGGACGTCATCCACTCTCTACTCGGTGACTACTGCTAAACTTCCACCCTAAATCTACTACTGCATTACCTACAATGTCACGAGATTTCTTTCAATGGAGGCTGTGACTGTGTATGCCTCATCTATCCATGGCTATAGGCACACTTTTAGGACCTCTTCTTTGTGCCGAGTGGCATCCACCTGTTCCTTAAGCATCTTTGCCTCATGCATCTGTGCGACCCTCTGTGTAAGGGAAATCATCTACGCAGTCCCTTTGACCTCATCATACCTTTGTTGGAGCTCATGAGCCTCCTTCTCCAGGCACTCTAATTTCGAGTCCTCTTGTAGAATGGTTAGGATCTCAAATGACTGTTCAAAAAGTCTCATGCAGTCTGCTACTACACTATTGGCCGCTGCTATTGTTGTTACAACAACGTCGTACGTTGTTCCCTGACTTCTGATAAAGTTGAAGAATGAGCAATCAACTGCAGTTCTATGATCTCCAGGTTTAGCTCTAGCTGAATCTTGGTCATCTCCATCTGAGCGTCGCGCACCCCTATAGGCAACTCGCTGATGTGCGCCTCAACCAGTTCTTCTTCCTGAATGTCCAACTCTGGGACCATTCAGGAGGCTTCACCCACAACCTACATGATCTTCTTATTCTTCTCTATTGTGTCGTTGTGATGTAGGCCCAACTACTCAATGTTGATGCACTACTCTCCCGGGCCCTAAGTTCCATGGTGACTCTATCCTGCAAGAGGTGGAGCGTCTCTTGAGGGAGCACGGCCATATTTAATCCCACCCCTTTCAGGCTACTGATCGTGGGCCTATCGGTCTCATTCTCTATAGTAAGTGCCCCATCTGGTAGCACTATCATGTTGGTCACCTTTGTGCGCAACATCTTCACAATAGCTAAAGTGTTGATCGCGACGCTGGTTGACACCGTGCCAGCATATCGAGTGTGAGCCTGCAACTCCTACAGCACTGTTTGGAGAACCCCTAATACCAATTGTTACTACTTTTCAAACTGTTGAAGGGCCTCCATAGTGAAATCCCTCATCGTTTCTTGAATATCATGCAAATCCCCCTCGGGGAGGGTGATTGGGTCAAAGGATGTCTTTGAAGCCTTAGTTTTCTTCCGCAACACTGTCTTTTCTTGCGGGAACTGACACTTGACTTTGGTGGACGTCATCTGCGGGTCCACTCCACCTTGTTCTGTTGGCTCCTCTAGTTCTACTTCAATCCTAGGTGAAGGTTACTTCTATCCCTCATGCTCTTATCCTCCTGTTTTCTTTTGTTCAACCAATTTCGCAACATTTCATGCTGCCTGGGCCTTAGCCTATGCTTCCTCTTTTCTGTGCTTCTCCGCCAGCTGTGCCATTCGGGGCTTTGTTTCTTCCTTCTTACACTGCATGGTGGACTTGTCCGTTTCAACCATGGTGCTTGTTGCAGTTCACTACTCCAGTGGCCATGACTCGAGGACTGCAAAAATAACATCATCAGTCGCCAGATATGGTACGTTATGCCATCTCTTCGTAGGGTCCTTCTGCACCCTGATAAAGACATGGTAGAAATTCTCTTTGAACTCTACAAAGCTCTACAAACTGGAACATACTATGGAAGACAACTGTTTCTTGCGATTGATCCTCATCCGAATACTCATCTCCATCAAGATCCAAAAGATCTTGCTTTCTTTTATGCTTTGCACATCCTTGGTTGCCCATAACGAAGTGTACTTCACTGCCTTTGGAAGGTTTGGCATGACCAAAGGTAATTGGTTTTCTTCTAGCAGCCCCCATGCCACCAGTACAATTGAGAGCAAGAGCCATGCATAGTGGAACATATAGCCTTGTTCTTGTGCTTCACGATATTTTGCAAGGAACTCCTCGCACAAATAATTCACCCAGTTGAACTGGACTCCCTCAGCACATTAGACTGCTAATGCAATCACAGGTGCAAGCACCTCATCCACACCACCTTCCCTACTAATATTTGTGTTGCTACCTTTACTACAAGGTTGTTAATGCTAGAGATGGAATATCCATGCTTCTTCTTTTCCAACTTGAGTTTCACCTTCATAGCCTCCTTGAGGGCCAACTCACCACCTTTTCCTTCTGAGATATTGGCTAGATCCTCCCATGAGTAAGGCAGCTATGTGATCTGATGAATCAAGTGGCCTATGATGGGAATGGGCTCCTCTAGCCACAAACACCCATCATGCACCAAGCAGAGTAGCTACTGGATAACGAAGACGATTACTAGGGCGCAGTGATAATGCGGTACCAAGAGAAGGTTGAGTAAATTGACTTTCTCTACACCCTTGAGCCATCTCGTGGCTCTAATTATATCATTCTAGTAGTTGTATCAATCCTTTGGTGCATTAATCATTCATTCACTAAATGCGGGAATTTCTCATGATCTGCGAGATCCCAATCTTTGCATTTTAGCACAGGAACCCGTCTTAAGTGCGGCCCCTCAAAACAAATATCATTCAAGAGAAATGGAGTTTCCGGCGAGCTCTTTCTCTCGTCTATGTCATTGGTCACCTTGGGTTTGCCCTTGTGTGGTGGAACATATTCTAGTAACCTGGTAATAGGGTCCGCACCCTGGGTTTCCACTTCCATTTCCACATCCTCCTCATTTGCTAGGATTTCTTCATATTCTTCCTCATCTGGCTCGACATTAATGGCCTTCCACTTCTCTTGCAAGATGATCTTGGTCCTCTATCAATTTCTTGGTGAGATGTGCACTGGTAGCATAGGTTGTTTCTACTTATCCTTCTTTGGTCTCGGTGTCTTGGGTGATTTAGGGACTTCAACTACCACCTCGACACTCTCTGGGACAACTTCTACTACCTTAATTGCCTGTGCTACTTCCTCGGTTGTCACTTCTCCTGTGTCCATCGCTTCTGCAGGTGTCGAAATCATTCTATTGAGGAGGTCCTACGTCTTCTTTGGCAATCTCTTAAATGGTAAACTGGCTATCAAAGCCTCAAACTTCACACAGTCAATACACACCTGATAGCGCAACAACTAAATTTTCAAAATGCCAAGTGTTTTTCACTAGACAACGACTTGTAATTTATAGGGCCTTTTAAATTCAAATATAACTGTTCCCCCCACATTCAACCTATTAATGCTAGACTAGCGGCATATTTTCAAGAATCTAACCCATAACTTTCACCTTAAATGTCTGTTGCTTGCTCCATTTGGCCATAATCCGACTATCAAATCGTGAATAGTGATTTTAACGATCACTTTCTATTGGACCTGTGCACTATTTCCATGAGTAGCGCAACTGCCTTTGTGTTGTCGCGGACGCTATGACACTTCCATGCTTCGTCCTGAAATCATGTAGCTCCCCAACCCAGGTAATGTAGTTTATAGCCTCGCAGCTCCTTTCAGCTACCTAGAGCTATGAGAATGTGTTTCTTTCCTTTAGTCAGATGGTCGGGCCACCTATGTAAGGCTTCAATTGACTTCCATTCACCTTTCGTGGGAAGGGATCTCCATTCAACTTAACCAACTGGACCACACCACTGTCGGTAATATCCTTAATTACATAGGGCCCTAGCCAATGCATTCTGAATTTCCCTGGAAATTTATCAAACTTATTGTCATGCAACAACACCAAGTCATTCTGCTTAAAGGTGCATAACCTAATATGTCACTCATGCCATGATTTTTTACGCTACTTTTAGACCTGTTGATGAAATCCAACCAAAAATCTCTCTTCTTCAAACTCATCCAACTGCGCAAGCCTCTCGTCTAGGTGTTATCACTCAGGTTGTTCCCTTTGACTCCTAAGGAATACGGCCAAGGTAACCACAAACCAAGCTTTGGATTGCAGGTCCTAGCCTACCAGCAGTCAGAGAGGGCTCTCTCTTTGGGATTTAGCTTTGTTTAAGGGGTGATTTTAGGCTAGATATGATGCACATGGGTTTTGATTTAGATTGGTGGGATGGTTGATCTATTCAAGTAGAGTTGGCATGCAAAGTGTAAGAAGTTCAAACCAATGGCCATGGAGTCCATGAATGTGAATTGAAGGGTGTGTTTTCTTTGGTAGAAGAGGGGAATATGGAGCAGGATAGCTACACATGGCACAATGATTTATGCTGGAACAAGAATGAAATGGAGGTCAAGGGATGAGAGGCAATTAAGAATTCTCTCATCCGGCCAAAGAGGGAAAATGGATGAAGGCTGAATAGGGCAATGAAGAATTCCCAGACAACATTCATATAATGAAGGAAATAGCTTAAACATGTTTAATTAAAAATGCATATTCATCACTGTTTCAGAGGAAAACATAGAGAAGTTACACGAATTGAGTAGAGAGGGCATGAAAACCAGTTATGATCTATTCCTTTTTCCTGCAACTTAGATTATGATATATAGATGATACAGCTACCTATAAACTGATAAACAGAGGGAGGAAAGACTTATTGAACCATGAGCAAGCACGAGAATTCCATACCAAGTTCTTCAGCCATTAAAAGCACAACCAGCCAGTTCAGATGCAAACATTCCAGCAATCTTTGATTACAGAAGTTCTTAATATTTATAGCACAAGTCTCAAATGAGAAATCAACCAAACAACCCACCAACCCTTATTACATTGTTTAGGGCTGTATTTATAGGCAAAATATCTACAAAAGTCGATCTTAGGAAATAAATGCAATTAACCTAACTTCTCTTGCAAGTAATGTAAAAATATCTATCTAATGTTGCGCTAGGGGCAGCTGTTTCAAAAATGAGGCTATGTGTCCTTTGCTGTTATGTGATGGCCATTCATCATAATTGTGCATTGGTCTCTGTTCCACTGCTCTTGAGTGGCTTTAATGTGCATTAACTGTGATCTGAGAGCCTTAGGTGGCTTCAACGCTTTCTTATTGTCGATCTGATACTCTTTGCCACTTCACTAATACTTTTTAAATTGAATCTGGGCTTCATCTTTCCTCTGATATGCTCGAAACTGTCAAATCGCCCCTTTTCTCCCCTTTCAAGGCAAAAATAGCTACTGCAAATTGAGGCTTTCCATTTTGGCCCTTTTTCCTTAGCGATGCACGATTAGCGCTAAGCGCTAATCGTGCATCAAAAATTGCCTCAGATTTTGATTCTCGGCTTCCTAAGCATCGATTTCGCACTTTGCGCTCTTTTTCGGCGGGTGACGTCAGTGGTATGGTGGATGACATCAGCATGATGTCAGAAATGGGACCCAGTATGGCGGATGATGTCAGCAGGGTGACGTGGCAGGGAGACGTGGCAAGGTGATGTGGCAGGGTGACGTGTTCGGGTGACATGGTGGGGTGACGTGGTGCTTACATCACGCAGGGGGAAAGCAGTATCTGGTTTTAGGCGCACCGCTTTTGCGCAGAAGCGTTTTCGAAGAAGGCGGCTCCGCCATAGCTGGGAGGGCGACGCGTGGCAGGAGTACGATGGGAAAACCACCCATCTCCTGGACGCTAACCCTCGGCACATCAGGGCAGGAAAAGACCTGCCCACCGTAGATCTTAGGGCGTGGGCAATCGAACGGTCGGTGAGACAGGTAAGGCGGTAGAAGGATAGGGACGGGGCCCGCGGCACCTTTATTGATTATTTATTTTCGGCAGGGGGGAAAATTTTAGGAAAGTGGGTTTTTAAGAGGGGAAAAGGGAAAATATGAGATTGAAGGGAGGTTTTTATGCCATGGAAGGAGTCCAAAGGCATTGAAAGACGGTTTTTTGAGAAAAAAGGAGGGTTCTTACTAAGTTTCAGGAAAACTTAGTAATTCCCAAGGGATACTTTATGGTTATTTCTCAACCACGGGGAGGGGATAGGTATATAGGGGAGTTGTTTAACATAGTTTTAGTAGGGGAAGGGGAGATAAATAGAGAGTTACATAATAAAGTTAGCAACTAATATGACTTGGTGAAATGGAAATGTAAGGGAAGTGATGCTAAGTTCAACATCTAGAACTTAGATATGTGATTTGAATAGGATATGGAGAAATGATTTTACACAAGAAATGTGGCTTCTTTTCATTGAGGAAAGTCAAAATTTAACTTGAAATTTCACACAAATGAGCTGAAAGCAGGACTTGTTGGGACGATCCCAAGGTCCTTAAGGGGATGTTAGTAAGTGATTTGGGAAGTAAGAAGAAGGGGGAGTTATAGATGCCTTGCTTGTTGTACCATCAAGTCACTGCCTGGTGCCAATTCCATAAATGAAATGAGTTCTTCTTGACAAGACCACAAGTGATTACCAATCTACTTCTGCAACCTCAAACTACCTACCCAGCCTAATACACCTAAAAAAATTTCTTCTTTTGGTTTGGGTGCACTTGAACTAGCCAACCCAACTTTTCAACTTTTTTTTTTACTGTCCTCCTAACTACATCTATACTTATTTCATCCAGGGGCTTAGATTAAGCTATTGAGCGCCCTTGCTTCTCTACCTATCTAAGAACCTGCCAAGATTAAGCTGTTTGGATAGATAATGATTCTCTATATTCTACAACAGGAAATTGAAACCTAGGGAGACCAAGATTAAGCTGTTTGGACCTCCCTTTAACTGAAAATTCTTCAAAAATGGAATAACTGATCAAAATTGGAATACAGGAGAGGCACTTAGACTATCACACTCTCATGGACACTTCTTTGGCCTGAGTATCAAATATGGAACATTGCAGCGTGCGGAGTATGACATATTTGGCGTGTAAAAATGTCAGACATGAAAGATGAACACCTGCTATGAGCAGGAGGCTAACAGTGGCTCCACTTGGGGATGGTTTTTCCTTGCGAAAAGTCAAGAACAACAGATCAGAATGCCTTAGTCTCTAGTTGTTGTTGTACTCTGAAGACTTCCCTTTGTTGGCTGCTTTATTTATGAACATGACAGCAGACTTGAAGAGCTTAGGGCCTTCACTTCAGGCTTCAAATATAGCAAGCTTGCTATCCAAACAGAAAACTGAAATCCTACCTACCTACTCTAATCAGCACTTACTTTGCTGTTAGGTGAAATGAAATAACCAATGCAGACACTTAAGTATTATAAGCATGAACGAGCTTTGCTTCTTGTGCTTGTTGGCGAAAAAAACTGAGATCTTGCAATCTGATATGGTTTTGTTAATCTTTGAGAAGATCAGAAAACTGCTGACCTTCTTTGCTAAAACAAGAAACTGTACAAAGGGTCTTGTAGCATATATACATTATTGCTGGACTGAATTGAAGAACTGTACAAAAGTTTGGGATCACTATCATGCCTTGGAATAGGGACATCATCAACATTTTGATATTGAGGCTCACATCTTGCTAATGGAGAAGAGCACTTCTTTACTTCATCATACACCCTGTCAGCACTTGAATCATATACACCACAGAAAGGTAAAGTTCCTTCACTGAAATCAAATTTATTTGTGCTTTCCTCCTTTATTTCATAGATGAGATAGGTACGTTGATCATTGATTTTAGACTGCTGATCCTAAACTGTGCTTTCTGCCAAAATGGGATCTGACTCCTCTGCAAGGCTGCTTTGGTCATTAGGCTCATCATCATCATCATACGCATCATATTTTGGCAAGATGTTGAAAGAAGAGAAGCTGTTATATTCATATAGTATATTAGGAGACTGCTCCATCATGTATGGATGTACAAATATGTCATTTGTTTTGTGGCAGATTTGTTCATGAATTTCATTACATTTCTCTTGCAAAACAGATGTGTTCTGGTGCTCTAAACATTCTACTTTCATTGTGATCCTTTCCTTTGACTTTTGTAACAAACCATGAATTTTTTCCTCTTGCTCTGCTTTGCGCTTTTCTTCCTTGATCTTCAGATTTGCCTCTATGTCCACTACCATGTCTTGCATTTGTTTCATAGTGGATGGGCTCCTTTCTCTTAAATGGAATTCTATTTATGGGTCAAAAGCTTTTGGATAATGCAATAGAGCTAAATCAGGGGGAGATCTAATATTCAAAGGCAGAGAATGATAAACTTGATTGAATCGATCATGAAATTGTTGAACAGATTCATTTGGACTTCTTGTTAACTGATTATATTCTTCAATGAGCAAGAGGAAATTAAGTTTGATCATCCATCTATCAAGGAAGAGCTTGGAAAACTGCTAAATATTAGAGATGCTAGCCTCAGGCAATGCTTTAAACCAAGTCCTAACTTCGCTTTGCAAATAAAGGGCAAATAACCTGATACTAACATCCTCGTCCTCCACTTCAAATATATTAAGATAGTCTTCAAAGGCTTGGATATGCTTTTGTGCAGTAATACCATTCTCTCCATCAAATCTTGGGAGATACTCAGGATGATTTTTGGGCAGAGGATTAAGCACGGGAGGCAAAACAAGAGGCTTATATCTATCAGGAACCTTACGAGGCACGGGATTATGTACAGGGATTGGCTGAATGGGCTCGATATGAACAAGGATAGAATGATTGGCTTTGACATTTGTTTCCTCCTTGGCTGTATGATGATTTTCAGCAGCGTTTAAAGGCTGTTGTTCTAATGTGCAAGGAGGCTTTTCAACAACATTTTCAAAGGCAAATCATGAAAATCTAATTTAAAATACAATATACACAGCAAAATTTTATGGAAGAGAAAGAACATGACCTTTTGGAGAGTAATCCAGGTCAAAAGCCTGATCTGCTCATATATTTCTCTTGGGTTCATTTCTCCAGTGGAGTCTTTATTATGAGGATTATGTGGAGTCGCCAAGTGGATAAGTAAATTAACTTTGAAGGGCCCGATCTCTATCCACCACAAAGATCAGGACTAAATATGTAATAGGAAACAAAATGTTTTGAGATTTTTTGAGATTTTTTTATTTTTTAGGATTTTT
>APFE030357870.1:88778-146707 GCA_000404065.3 Pinus taeda | reverse complement strand
TATATATATATATGTGCAAACATAAAGCATAAATGATACATTATAATTTATTACACTTAAACATTAAGATTTAATTTACATCACATTTACTCATGAATGATCACATAATGAAAATAAAAATATCGGAATATCCAAAAGCAACCTTTATTATATATCCAAATCTCATAAATCAGCCTTTATTTATATTAATATATGAAACTGCAAGTACAATAAAGACTATAAGGCTGCAAGAGAGAGATCCAAATCAGGATTTTCTGCATCTGCATCAAACTCCCTGATGAACTGCATATCAACACTAGGGAAAAAATTCACTTTTATAACTTTAGACGCGCATCTAGAAGCAACAAGAAGTCACTAACATACCCTAAAAGTAAATTAAAAAACAAATTAAAAAAAAACACAAGTTAACGAGGAAACGTGGGTCGTACGGCCCTGAAACGCGTTTCCGGCCGTACTGGCCACGTTTCCGTTTCGGGAAACGTGGAAGTACGGCCGGAAACGCGTTTCACGACCGTACCAAACGTGTTTCTACATTTCGTATCCGTTTCCGTACGGAAACGGACCTCTATACCACGTTTCCTGCAACATGGCATAGTACCCCACCAAGATCAAGTCAACCTACAAAGAATAAGTTGGCCTAGCAAACATCTAAAGAAAGGTTGACTTGGTCTTGGACGGGACCTTAGTCTAGGGTCTAAAGGTCTTGGAATTTGCCACTTAAAGGTTCTATAAGAAGAGAAGAATTCTTGTGGGTTTTCCTCTCTAGGAGAGGTTTTGGCCTTGGCTAGCAACCTACATCTTGTGTCCATTTGTACTATTGATCTTCACGTTTTGGTAGTTGTTTGGTGAATAGAAAATTATAATAACACTAGAAGAATAAGCTAATAATCATAAGAACCACAAGTTGAAGTAAAATAATATCACAAGTAGTTATCAAAGTTAAGAGAAACCTCCCCTAATCTAGCTGCCCTAGATTTCTCAACATCCCTCCTAAAAGCTTAGTAACATATTTCCACATGGGGGTTTGGTCTACTTTGGTTTTTTTGCCCTCATCATCTGTTGAGAAATCTAGGGCATTCAAAGTTAACAATTTCTCTGCTTGATAATTGCTTATGATGCACTTTTACTTATAGTCTTTTGTTTGTTAGCTTATTAATGTGTTTTCTTCATCAAGACAATTACCAATATGCACAATAAAAGACAAGTGACACAGTATGTAGGCTTCTCAACCAGGGCCAAAACCTCCCACCTCTTGAGAGGAAAACCTGATAAAAAATTCTTCTTCTAGATCTTCAATTGATAAGCACCAAGACCATGACATAGACCCTTGACTCTAGTATCCTCCCAAGAACCTTATCACTAACCTTGATGCTCTACCTCTTCCCTTCTTCGTCTTTCTTCTTGTTCTAGAATTGTTTTCCTCGACTCCTAGAGAAACTCGACCTCTATTCTTCACAATGCTCTTTGTCAACTTCCTCTAGAGAATCTCGGTCTCTAGGTCTTCACTGGTCTCTTCTAAAGAAACTCGGTCTTTAGATTTCTATCTCGACCTCTCAAAAGAATCCTTCTCCTTCACTTGCCCAAAAGAAACTTTGCTGCCCCAAAAGAAACCTATCTTCGTACTGCCCACAAGGAACTCCTTTTCGTTGATCCAGAAGAAACCCTAACTTCGCATTACGCAAAAGAATCCGCTTTCTCCCTTCTTCACACTTTTGTTCTCCTCCTTCACACTTCTGCTTCTTCTCTTCTTCGCACTTTTATTAGCCCTTTTCTTTAGCACTTCTTCTTGTCTAAATGCAAGTCGAGTTGCTTGCCCTCAAATGGTGCACGAGTGTGAGAATATATACACCTCATCACATGTCCTTTAGGCCGACATGTCTACTAAAGGTAGGTCGACTTGTTCTAGAGAGTTCCTTCATCATTGTAGGCCGACTTGAAGAGGATAGATGACAGGTTCTTGGAGGATACTTTACATAGACAATATTGACCTTTTACAAAGTGAAACATGACTTCATTACATGACAATGACTCTAACATTTTATGACTATATGACAAATAAATCCTAAAGATTCTCAATGGGAGTCTTGACTCAAATACAAAATCCCTTGCTCATGAAACCCACGAAGCAAGTCAATAAAATAATTTTATTTTTCTTATTTACATCTCATTACATAAAATCATAATTACATGTCATTATCAAGATCAAAGCTAGTTACACTTTTCAACACTCCCTCTTAATTAGGGAGGTATTCATAATAGTACTTGGACCTTCTCAATCTGAAGAATCTCTCTTAAGAAGAATTCGGATTTGTAACTCATTTGTATAGCATCATATCAACCAGCATTGTTATATAGCAAGGCCTTGACTAACAACTCTATCTCTCCACAAGATCAAAGCACAATGTCGGCGAGACCAATGATTTATAGACACACTCGTCATTTTCTCTGCATGAGGACTATTTTTTTCTTGGACTCCCTAGTCCCACAAAGAATATCAGTCATCCACGACTACTCTTTCATGGGACACCCTATCTCATCCTCTAAGAGTATCGGATGCCAAATGATTACACAATCCTCCATTTTGTCTTCTCATGTGAAGACCAGAACAACATGTCTATCTCTCCTTTTCAAACCAGGAGGACATATTCCATAAAAGGAATGTACTCATTCCTATCGCAAAGGAATGTACCTAAGCTCCCAACTTAGGAATTTTCCAAGTTTCTTCCAGGTAAGAAACTTCTTTTCAGGCTCCCTCTTAACCAAGGACTTATCACAACTCCTCATGTTGAGATCCTGAAACAACCAGTTGCTTGAAGAGCTCCTTCCTTCGATGTCATGAATTCCTTCTTTGTTAAGGAGGCTTCTTCTTTGGGAACTTCTACATAGGGCATAGATCATCCATCACTTTTATCCATGAGTTAGTCATGTCCTTAACTCATCAAAAAGTGATCCATCAGATTTTCCATCTGGCTTTGCTTCATGTTATTCTGCTTTCCTGCAATATTTTTCAGAAGGACATTACATCCTTCTATATGGTCTTCTTGGAAGTCATCCACAGATTTCCCTTTGGTGGTCCATCATAAGCCCATCCAGATATTAGTTCAAAAATAATCAAGGAACACTTCAAATCAAAATTACCTTTGTGATGATCTTTCACCATGACATCTTCCTGTAAGTATTAGCATCTCACACGCAGATTGACACATCTCCCACTCATATCCATTGTCAAGGGTCTCTATCTTTTTCTAACATCCATCAGAGTCTTCACATTCTTTCGGGAGATCTTCTAGTCAAATCTTCTAGGACTTTGGATGTTGAATGCCTTCTACCTTTGTTTCATATTATCACGACTTCTTCCTATCTTTTCACACTTCATTCCCTGGAGCTTCCAATCATAGTTCCTTGATTGTAGTCAGCATCCTCATGATTCATATGAGAACATATTATGTTGATTTCATCTAGTGTGACTTATGCTTTACTGCAATCCTTCGAAGGAGGAGATCCATTCTTCTCTTGATCATATTTCCCATGATGGAAATAGTGATCCATATTATCTGCAACCATATGACATGACTTTCATAATTATCTATGTAAGCATACATACATCATTTTTTTTCTTTCGGTCATCCAGACTTCCTGTAGCAGCTTCATTCAAGAGGACTTTATCCTGATTTCCTGTTATGTCATCATGCCATCAACTTTTGAGTCTCGCGAGTTGGAATTCCTGATCAAAACCTTGCTTTCCTTTCTACATCGGTGAATCCTTTGAATAGGATTCCATCAGAGAAACTCGAGGATGTTTCATATTCTCACTTGGCAGATGTTTTCTTTATTGACTATGATGATCCAGTCGATGATGACCTCTGCTTCTTTCTATAAGTATTTGATGAGGTTTCCAAGAGCTCGCATTCTTTGTAATCAGTAGAATTTGTACTAGACATATTTTTTGATTCCCATGTCACAAGCTCTTATTCTAATGCTACTATCACGGCGCTGTTTCTAATTTGCTGCATTCTATCTTCTTATTCGTACTGCATCATATCTATAACTTTACAAGTGAAAGGCACTGCCTAGCAGTGTTATCAGAACCAGACTGAAACCAGTGGAACCGGCTGGTCCAGTCGTTTTTGGCCCAAAACCGATCTGAATCGAGCCTCCAAACCAGAATAGGTCGGTTCGATTTTGTAACAGAACCGGCCGGTTCGGTACCGAACTGGCCGGTTTTGTAACGTAACCAGTTCGGTTCAGTACCGAACCGAACTATTTCACCGAACCGACCGGTTCAGGACCGGTTCCATGTACCTATGCGGGCCAGCATAAGAAATTGTCTTTGTTTTTAATTTTTTGATTTTTTTAGTTGTTTGGCCCACTTCTAATTCTCCCCTAAGCTAGCCTAGTATTCAAGCATATGGCCCTCAACCTAATCATCAAACCTATGGTCCTGGTATCGCTATGCAATTCATGGTAATGTTAAATTCTTAAAGTAAAAGTGACATTCTCCTTTATCTTTCATTCTCATCCTTTTACTTAAATTTTTAACATTACCATGAAATGACTTAGGATGTTTAAGAGTGGTTCCAACCTCATTGGATTTCATATGGAGAAAGTAGAATTTTAGATTTCACTCAAAATCCAACAAACTTAACAGTTTTTCAGGATTTCAAGATTGGGGGGATTACAACGTTTCATTTGGATTTAATCATGTATGAGGGTAAGGAACTAGTATTCAATAAAGAGAACGAAGCCCTCTATGTCCTTTGATGTTGGTAGCATTGGATGTCAAACTCCTATATCATGACTCGTAAAATGTACCCATCACTCAAACAAAATCTTAACATGACATGTTACGTTTTCTTCTATCTTATTTTAATGCCTAAATGGTTATATTGATGATGAAGACCCCAATATAGACAGTGATTTTGATTATGTGTAGGTGTTTGTTTCAACATAATCTCTTTTGGATGCTAGATTCCATCTAGAGCCTATTTGTTGATCTATTTTTGGTTTAGAGATGGATTGCACTCGATGCTATTTTGGTTATGTGCACCCTTACATGCTATGTAAATGAAAACTTTTACATATTTGTGTATAAATGGTTTGGATTCATATGGATGCACATGAATATATATGTTTTTCTTTAAAATATGAATATTTTATGTGTTTTTCGTAAACTTGTTTTTTTCCGGCTCCGGTCTGGTTCCGACCAGTTCCTGGTCCAGAAGGCTTTTCAATTCGATCACCGGTTTGGTTCTGATAACATTGCCTCCTAGTGAAGAAGATCATCTCAGTCATAGTAGAGATCATTTTGCTTCTTCCTTCTTAAGCTTCTTTGACTCAAGTTCTTTCACTTCCTTAGTCGTATAGTCATCTTCCTTGTCCCTCTTACGTTTAGGACAGTCTCTTCTATAGTGCCCAAGATTTTGACAACCATTGCATATTTCCTTAGCCATGTTCTTTCTTTTCTTCCTTGCAATACTAAACTTTCCAAATTTTCCTTTTTGTCTTGTCACTAATTGTTCCCTTCTATCTGATATTTCTTATATTTCATTCTTCATATTGTCTTCCTCTACCTTGCAGAGAGACCATAATCTGATGAATGGGATAGCTTCCTCTTCCCTAGTAAAAATGAGGTTACCTTATTGATCAGTTAATGCATTTAGAATAGCGGAGATTATTTCATTATCAAATACCATCTCTCCTAGATCCTTCAATTGACCTTTATTTGAGATGCCTTAGAGAGACATGACGATATCCCTTCATCCTTCAACACCTTCAATTTATGAAGATCGGATCTAAGTGATAAGATCTTTTCTATCGTGCTTCTAGAGAAAAGTTCTCCAAAGTCATCATATATTCCTTTAGATGTCTCCAGCTTGGCTACATAGTAAAAGAGTGGATCTTTGATAAACTCCTTAAGAATCTTTTAAGCCTTGGGATCCCTTTCCATGTATAAAAATAATGCTTGTTCTTCGAATGGCTTGGAGACCTTCCCATGGACATGATCAATAACTTCATTTACTTTGCGAACAATACCTATCCTTCTTTTCCATACGAGGAAGTTTGATATCCCAAGCAGCTTTTGGTCTTCCTTGAAACATGAAGTCTTTTTTACGAGATTGTATTATAATAAAAGTTACTTGTGAAGATCAAATCTTCAACTTGATGATGAACTTGTTACTTCTTACTTCAAATCTTTTGGTGAGGGAGGATTGCCTTCCATGATATCTTTTTCTCAATAGAGAAAGAATTGTCTTTTGATCTAATCTTCCTTAGATTTGAAGAGCTTCCACTTCCTTGGTGATGTAAGATTTTGAAGTGCTTCTAGGATTTTGGTCTTTCTTCCTGCTTACTTTGATCTAGGGTTTCTTTGATCTAGATCTCGATCTTTCTTGATAAGCTTCGACTTGCTTTGATGCCTTTCTTTGAAGATTGATTCTCGTTTGTCAGCTTGCTTTGACTGCCCCTTATTGTCTTCAGCACCTAAGCTCGGATACCATGTTGAGAAATCTAGGGCATTCAAAGTTAACAAATTCTCTGCTTGATAATTGCTTATGATGCACTTTTACTTATAGTCTTTTGTTTGTCAGCTTATTAATGTGTTTTCTTCATCAAGACAATTACCAATATGTACAATAAAATACAATTGACACAGTATGTAGGCTTCTCAGCCAAGGCCAAAACCTCTCACCTCTTGAGAGGAAAACCCGATCAAATACTCTTCTTCTAGATCTTCAATTGATAATTACCAAGACCATGACACAGACCCTTGACTCTAGTATCCTCCCAAGAACCTTGTCACTAACATTGATGCTCTGCCTCTTCCCTTCTTCGTATTTCTTCTTGATCTAGAACTGCTTTCCTCGACTCCTTCTAGAGAAACTCGGTCTCTATTCTTCACACTGCTCTTTCTCAACTTCCTCTAGAGAATCTCGGTCTCTAGGCCTTCACTGGTCTCTTCTAGAGAAACTCAGTGTCTAGATTTCTATCTCGACCTCTGAGAAGAATCCTTCTCCTTCACTTGCCCAGAAGAAACCTATCTTCGCACTGCCCAGAAAAAAACTTAACTTTGCACTGCCCAGAAGAAAGTCCTTTTCATTGATCAAGAAGAAACCCTAACTTCGCATTACCGAGAAGAATCCTCTTTCTCCCTTTTTCGCACTTATGTTGTCCTCCTCCTTCGCACTTTTGCTTCTTCTCTTCTTCACACTTCTATTAGCCCTTCTCTTTCGCACTTCTTCTTGTCTAAATGCAAGTCGAGTTGCTTGTCCTCAAATGGAGCACGAGTGTGAGTATATATACACCTCATCACATTTCCTTTAGGCCAACATGTCTGTTGGAGGTAAGTTGACTTGTTCTAAAGAGTCCCTTCATTGTTGTAGGCCAACTTGAAGAGGATAGATGACAAGTTCTTGGAGGATACTTTACATAGACAATATTGACCTTTTATAAATTGTAACATGAATTCATTACAAGACAATGACTCTAACATTTTATGACTAGATGACAAATAAATCTTAAAGACTCTCAATGGGAGTCTTGACTCAAATACAAAATCCCTTGCTCATGAAACCCATGAAGCGAGTCAATAAAATAATTTTATTTTTCTTATTTACATCTTATTACATAAAATCATAATTACATGTAATTATGAAGACCGGACCTAGTTACACTTTTCAACGTCATCTCCACTCTCATTATCCTCCTCCTCCTCTTCCTCTTGGTAGTCCTCCTCTCCAAGGTTTTCAAATACATCACTACCCACTTCTTCATCCCCTTAATCACTCCTTCGTCTTTCTACTTCCCAACATCATCATAACAGAAAAGGAACCAACATCAAGAGAATGCTAACCCATATAGCCATGATGTTTGAAGTTTTGAAATTTGGTGGAGCTATAAACTTAGTTTCTTGAATCTTGTCTGCAATAAAAAGGAGGAATGGGAATGGGAATGGGAATGAGAGAAGAGAAGATTTTTCATTTAACAGTGACCATATAAAAGAACACAAATGCTACATGGAAAGATAAAAAGAATGGGATTAGAGTCTAGACCCTACCTCTTTGGCTCTCCAATGGTGCCTTCAATCCCAAGCTCCAATCTCCCTTTCAAACTCCTCAAGCTCCTCAAGTTCCCAAATTACTCCTTTCAATCTTACCCTCAGGCCCTCTCTTGCTCTTTCTTGCTCTCAACACAAAGAAAATGGAGCATTTGTGGCAAGGGAGGAGCGATTTTATTTCTTTTGGCCCCTCCTCCCCTCCCTCCAATAAAATTTCCAGCCACGGTTCGCGCCCACAGGGAGCAACTTTTTTAATTTGGGAGTGATCGCTCCCTGACCACTCCCGACTTAAAAAAATCACTCTGAAAGTGAACGGGAGCATTCAGGGAGTGACCGCTCCCCGACCGCTCTGATGATCACTCCCAAAAAACCAAGGAGCGATTTTTTTTAAGGGAGCACGCTCCCAAAATTCGCTCCCAAAAAACTAGGGAGCGGATTTTTTTAAGGAAGCGCACTCCTAAGGTCACTTTGGATCTGCTCCCGAGCTGAGTGTGCTTCAGGAGCGGATTCGGGAGGGATACTCTGCTGCAACCTTGGTTCCATCCTTTCCACAACCTCCTTCCACATGTCAGCAGCCTCTCATGTCTGTGAGCCCTTCTGGACAAGTATACTATTTGAACCCTTGCATCTCTACTCACCATGAGCCCTCATGTCTCTATTTGTCACGAACCCACATGTCTTTGCTACTACTCATTTTTAACCCTCATGTCTCTATTATTGCTCACCTTGAACCCTCACTTCTCTTGTGGTCGCACCAATCCATGCTCTCGCCTCAATCCCTTGCATTGACTAAACTAACGCCCATATTGCAACTCTTAACAAAATTAACTCTTCGACGAGGGTTTGCACATGATGTAGTGCATCGCTTGAGTTACCACTCCAACCCATCTTGATGATGTAGACTATTCAGCCTTCTACTTTGTTTGGAAGTGTAGGTTCCTTCTCATCTACAACCAGTCCAAGGAAAGGGATAGCAGATTCCTTTGTTGGGGAAACCACAAGCATTAACGTAATCACAATTCCACAAGATTATTAAGACTGGCTAGCAACAACTAGCCCTTTAGCTCGATCTTAGTCTTGGTACATCAGAGTCTCGAACTCTCAGTGCTCTGGTTGGTATTATGATGGACCAACTTCCTAATTCAAATACTCCTTGTGTGCTTGGCCATCTATTATCAACCAAACAGAAGTTGAATAAATTCTATAGGTCACTTGGATAAACCGTCAAGGTAAGTTACATTTGAAGATGGTTTTCTATGCTAAGCACTTCATGGTGATGAGTGATGGACTCATTGTTCGACCCATTTCACACTATATCATTGGATGCATGCCCTTTGAATTCCATTGGGACAGTTCAAAATTGGCTCTCATAGATTGTGTATTAAGAGTAACCACTAGATTGACCAATCAAATAGGATCTGTCAATTGTATCTCTAAGAGATTGAGATTGAGGAGCATTTCATCTTTAGTTGCCACATTTATTATGAGATCCATGGGAGATCCATTGCTTGTTTAAGGGGATCTAAACCCTATCAAGTTTATTTTGATACTCAAACTAGATATGTCTATCCATTTGCATACAAGAGGCCTTCAAACTTCGTGCCCACATTCACTAGCCTCTTCCTAGACCAAATCCTATTCACCAAACTATATATTTCTCCCATGTAATGTCCCCTCTCGAATAATTGACAGAGGGATGACTCATTACCTCATTCTTGACTTCCGTATGCTAGAGTCGTAGGAGAAATATTAATAAAGGGGGTCAGCCGTCAACTAGTAAATAAAACGTCATGGATCATGGTGACTTTATAAAGTGATGCCTTAAAGTGACAAAAAAATAAAAGTAATGGGAAAACATTAGAAAAGCAAATAAAATTAAAAGATGAGGAAAAAAATTCAAATCGAAGAAAGGCACGAAAATTGGAAAAACTGACTATCCTCTCATCATTGTGAATTTCACTGTTTTTGAGAGATTAGATTGGAGAGCTTAGAGTTGCACATTCATCCACCCTAATCGAATTAGAAGAAGGATCACACTGATCTCTCGTTGGATTTAATCGGAAGGAAATTTCGATTGGCCAGTAATTCGACGGTTCCATTTGTATCGTCAAGAGGTCTGTGATTCACATGTAAGACTATTGGTTGTGCATTCAGGGAACGAGACAGAGTTCATATTCTGGGTCAATCTATCAATTGTGAATCAATTAACCATTGGACAAAGGTGTGTTGCTGCTTTGACAGTCTAAGCAGTCAGGGGATAGATTTTGTGTTGCCATATTTCTTATGGCTGCGGAAGAGCAACGTCTCATTAACAAGGCCAATCAGTAGTGTCTTGATGGCCAGAGAGTGTAGGGAGTTGGAAGTTTTAGAGGGTCAATATGTACTGATAGAGGATCCACTTAAGGAAGAAAAATTGTTTTGAGTCTTGACTCTCCCTGCGGCTGAGCGTTCATCCAAGACTCCTCATGAGGTTGTATCACTAGAATAGAGTCAATCTAGTAGGGTCCAAGCCAATGGACAAACGGGGAAGGAAGGGACAGCTACCATAGACTCATGCAGTCTGAGGCACCTTGCGGGCTGTAAGAGAAAATCCACTAGTAGACTCAATCTGCAACAAGGGTTGCCCACATAACCAGGTAAGCCACAATCAGTCCAGGAGGCAGGTACCAGGCCACAACAGGAGAACGGGCCGATGTGTGCATTCGAAGTGGGCTTTATAGAGGTATCGGGTTGTCGTTGCGACCAAGCCAGCAATATCCACTAAGAGAAGAGACAGCAGACCACCAGGTGATAGAACGGGGCGAAACCAATAAGAATCTGCCACCCAAAGAGCCTGTGCACATTTGAGTGAAGTAACAAGAGGTATTACAAGCAGTTTGGGGATCATATGAGCTCGGGAAGTGGACAGCAGGCAGTGAAGACGTGAGTAGTTCAACAGCACATAAGCACATATCCTATGTCAGTGCAACAGTAACACAGAAACACCCAGTCCCAACAGAGAACCCCATGAATCATGCAAGGGGGAGGCGAACAGCAAAAGATGGCACTATTATTCTCCCTAGATCAGGCTGGTGGCTTCTTGTATCAGACTAGTACAAGCATGTTTTCCTTAAGGCATCTGTGTCAATGAAGTTTAGTTGTTAACTGCTTATCCATTATCCTGTGTTGTGTTATTTTTTTTTGGAATTGATATCACATATGCAAATAAAAATCGGTTGGTAAATCATCACATTGCTTAAACACAAACTATTCCAAAACCGTATCAAACGACGGGGAAAACCCTATACATTCTAAAACCTACAAGGACATAAGTAACTCTTGCTATCAGCACAAAATCAATAGGAGTCAGGGTCTTTACAGAACTCTGGTTACCAACCCATGGCCTGTTGTCGCCTGAATTGTACACTCAATGCGACAACGCTCAGGGCAAGGGCTGTCACTCTGATCCCTCCCCTCTCCGTTTAAGCTATATCGTAGGCAAGCTAGGTGGGAGTCCCTAAAGGTGAAGGATGAAGGGGAAACTTGTTGGGAAACAACAAGTTCTAGGAGATGCACCTGAATATCTTGATAACTTGATTAGAATTAGGAGGCAAGCTTGACTATGTGATATGGATTTGGTTAGATTATTATGACACTAGGATTAAACAGTTAAGAGACCAGTGCCTTAATACAATCCTCAGAATAAATTAGGAGCTTGCACGACAATGAAGTCTGCTTCAACTTATAAGACAAGCAGTGTTGCAAGGGAATGTTAGCATAAGATGTAAGATTGATATATGAGCACAAATTGACTTGCAATATAAATGTAATGAGTACCTTCACTTTAAAGAGATATCAATTAGACAAGAACAGGTGATAGGTATAAATGCAACTTACAAGTAAATCAGAAAATGCTCAAATGGGAGATGACAAATGTTAAACGGATAAGATGCAACAAGCTGTCAGTATGCCTTGATGCAAGAGATGCCAGATCAGATTGTCACAAGACTACAAGATTCCAACGAAGCACTTTAGGACTGCTTAATGACAACAGAGAGGATAATATTAGTTGCTTTAGGTGCTTATTAGGATGTCTTTCACTTATGTAATGCAGTAATTAAAAACAAGAGAAACTGTGATCATAATGAAATGAGTTTGCTAACAGTCAACATGCAATGCAAAATGAAATCCAATCATGCAAATGACAGAACAGGTTAGGGGTGAGACAAGTTGTCCTCAAGCCCAGAGATAGACCAACTATGACTGTTAAATCCCTCAAAAATACCAATGCAACCCAGATGACAAGGATAAGCATTTAAGCACAAGATCACAAAAAATACCAATAGTACTTGTAGAGTACTTAGAGACTATTCCACTAGCAATTAGAGTTACTTAATGTATCAATTGGAATGATTCAAATATGTTGAGTTCACTCATGCTTATGATGTATGACAACTAGGAGACGAAAGAGAGCTCAACCAATTCCAAGCACAGTAAGGTTGTTAACAGTGGATTCCAATGTGATGACAAACCATGAAGAGATGAGAGAGAGACAGTTAGAAATCAACAAAGTTATCCTCAAGACACAAGAGCAACCAATGTGATTTGCTGCCCAAATACCAATGATTTGACTTGTTGAATATGCACCAGATCTTAAATATGTTGTCCTCCTGGCACTAACTGGTTGGCGATGACTGGCTACTACGACTGGCAATGCTTCTGAAAAAGACCCTATGGCTCTTTCTGTGTATGATCAGCTATCAGCAGGAATGACCTACCTTCTGGCAAAGAAAGGTTGGCTGTATGACGGGTACTTACGGGCTTACTATACCACCTTCTGGCTATGAGACTGGCTATTGGTTATGAGACTGGCTATGACTAGAGGTCCTAGCAATGATACAGACAATGACCTTAAGGCAAACTAGCGTCTCTGACTCCCGGCAATAACTAGTGGCTCTCAGCAATGACAACTATGTGATCAGCCATCGACTGCTCTTCCTTGTGACAAGTACCTCCCTCCAGGCGACTGGCTCTCGGCAATGACCTTAAGGCAAGGACTCCGATGATTGGCAGCAATGCTACACCTGACAATCCTCTCCTTTTAGTCGAGCCACTAAACGTACCTAGGGAAACTGACTAAAAAGGCATGTTTGAGTCATAATCAAATCATTTACCGTGTGGGAATGAGGAGGCTCTTGGGTATCGGCAACCGGCGACTACTATCTATCGGCAAGCATCAATCGGCACCTCCTGTGAATGATTGACCCTTGGATCGGCTAGTGGAAAAGAATCCTGGATCGAGTACACCAAAACCTGGATGAGGTGAGCTTGTTGAGCTTTTCTTCCAATAAATGACAGCCCTCAACTCTGAAATGATGAAGACAATCAACTGTAGATAGAAATGCATCATTAGTCACTACTAATCATCAAATGCAAGGAGCATTGTCAAATACTTAAAGGTATTGTAAAAATCAATGTTGTGAACATCGGCATCGGGATAAAATCGTCAAGGGTCCAGAAAACCAAAAAATCGTAAAAAACGAGAAAATATTGGTAAAAATCGGCAAAACATTGGCAAAATCATGATACCATCAAAATATCAATAAAAATCGGCAAACATCGGCTAGGCCAAAAAATCGTGATTTCAAGATAAAATCAGGATGTTATCGAGATGTTCGCAACACTGGTAAAAATGCCACTGGGATGCCTCTATTATTTTATTTCAGATCTGGAAGTGCTTATGACAGTTGAAAGATAGCGAGGGCAAGAGAGGATCAAACCCTTTAGGCCTTATGGCCTTCTTCCAAGAATGAGTATGCCAAGTCAATATACTAGACGAACAACACCCATGATTAACCTTCAAACCCCAACATAATGATAGATCAGACCTTTGAATGTATGCGGCTAGGCCATGCAGTCCTTGGATGATATAGCAGTGAGATAAATAGCCCTTGTAATCCCTTTTTCCAAATGAATACAAGCCTGCAAAACCAAAAGTGTGCAAATAAAACCATATATCAAGCTTTTAGAGATTAGAGACTGTAGTGACAAATGATCAATGAGAAACTACTTCAGAACATTGCCAAGATTGTGACTAGGCCTGCGAACACTAGCTAAATCAGATATCAAGTAAATATGATCAAGAAAGATCTTTGAAACCCTTGCGTTAGGGCTTAAAGTCTCTTCCAAAAGTCTATGTTAAGGTCTCAAAAGCCCAAAGAGAGTTGTGGCTAGGGATTTCAGGGCTGCTAGGCCTGCGGCCTTGGTTTTAAGGCCAATTTGGGCCTGCGGCTAGGGTTGCTTGACAAGATGAGGCCCGCAGCTACCTCAATAGGGCTAGTTCGGCCCTGTCAAAGATTATCAATGAGGCTGTGATGTAAACCATGATTAGATTTGATGTCAAATAAGAAGAGATTAATCACAAAATGATTGCAAATAATTTTAATGGTAAATTCCTTCACAAAACCCTGACTTGTCAATAAATTTGTCACTGTAGTTCTAGCGGCCCTCCAAAAAGGCTGAGCGTTGAGAGAGAGAGGCACAAGAATGATAGATCAAGGTCTGGGGAGGCCAGATATTGTTCCAAAACCCCAGCGGCTCTCTTCAATTAGCTGGATGGCTCCCTTTAGGATGACTGGATGCCAAGACCCTAGCCTTTCAGGCTAAGTGAAGGCCAGTCCTTTCACAACCTCAAAATTTTCCTTGACTCCAAGGTGAAGGTGCCTGCAAAGCACATTTAGATAGAATCCCTAGACATGCCTTCAAGATCTACAAAACCCACGTTAGTAAGACTCTTAACATACACAAAGAAAATAAAGATATATACAAGGGTTAGTAGAAAAATATTTACAAATTTATTTACAAAATTCACAAATAAAATTACAAGCTCTAATTAGCAAAGAAATTCTTTTAGCCCAAGTAGAAATTTTGAAAATAATTGATAGAAATAATTTTTATTCAATGTACAAGCCAAGACCCTGCACCCAAAAATCAATAGAAAAGCTCAAAATCCAAACAAGGTGTGATCACCTCAAAGTCCATGTACTTGGGCAACACCCAAGGGCTGAATACCTGAGATCCTAAGTCACATGACACGAGGACACGAGACACAGAGGACACGTAAATACGAGTATTCAATACGAAACGCAGCGACCTGGAAACAGGACACAGGGGACACGTTTATATATATATATATATATATATACCGAAAATATAGTTTTTTATCCATATTAAATTGCAGGTTGCAGCTTGTCCTAATCAAAATTAAAATTATAATTACTTCTCAAAGTTCATAGTTCACTTTAAAAAAAAATAATAGAATCACCTACAAAAAAAACAATTAAAGTTAAACAATTCTAATTTATTATAAAATTTATAAATTTATAATTTATAAACTTATAAAGTTAACTCAGAAGTTAGAACTGTTATATGATTCAATATGTGCACACTGCATACAAATTGACTCTTGAGCAAAACAACTCAAATTGCCCCAGAGATGGAGTTGTTGATAACATGCAGTCTTGTTGTTTCTTACTGTTTGTAAATTGTCACAAACCGCAATAATTATGCACTGTCAAAGGTCACAATAATCTATCACTGTCATATATGTGTTTCACTGTTTTGTTTGTGGTCTCATAGATCCGTTAGAGTCTGTTGTGGATATTACTAAGAATTTTTCAATTTTAATTCAATATTCAGTTTGTTACAAATTGTTGGGGTGTCTTTGATGTGATTAATGATAATTGACAATTGTCACTTAAAAAGCATTCTGAATATATGGAACCTTTTGGAGCCTGTTTATATAATAAAAAAATGGAGGGGCCTCTAATTTAGCACAGAAAAACTACTCGGTTGCATCTCCACTCAAACTGGCGGCATGATTCATTATAATTTATTAGCCACCTTTGCCAAGCTGCACACCAGTCTTATTATGTCTTGGTTGTGTATTTAGTATAACCATTGCAAATTCCTGATAATTAGCTTACGGACATTGGATGACAAACTAAACTCACGGAGAAGCAATTTATATTCTCATATGAGAAATTGACCTAGGTTTCAACTGACATTTAATCTTTCATGATATGTTTTCATTGACAAATTGTTAAAAGTTAGGAAAAACTGTAGCCACAGGTGACAGTACCCATGGTAACAAAGGAAATATACAGAGTGAACTCCACAGCACTGACTTCATTTCACACAATAAGCATAGCTGCAGCCTGCATATATATATAAAAGGTGGTTTTTCATATTCTGCGGAAAGCTGAAAGTTTCAGCTATCCCATATATGCATTCAGCTTCCTATACGTAACAAAAACCAGTTAGCAGACTCAGCACTAAACATTACTGAACATCTAAGCCAAACTGATACCCCGACAAGGTTCACGCTGTAGAAATTCCTATCCCTCGAAATACGTATTCAACCTGTCGAAATACGTTAGGGCAACGTATTCTACCAACCTAATACGCGTATTCGAAATTTAGGACACGACGGAAAACATAGAATACGTATTCAATTTTTCATGACACGTTGAAAATCGTATTCGACAAGTATTAGGGCCGTTTTCGTGTCCAATACGTAAAATACGGGACACGGGACCCTGGGGGACGTGTCCTGTGACTTAGCTGAGATCTCTACACAAAAGATAGATTATTAGTTCCAAAGGGTTTTGATTCACACAAATAGACTGGAGATCTAGAGATACCTCCTAGATCTACCAGCTTCAATGTGTTTACTCTAGCCCAATATCTAAAGCAAGATACATGTGCTAATAGATAATCCAACCATTGCCTATGGAACAAAAATCTTCAGCAATAAGCACAATTATAGCATAAAAATTATTCAACGCATACCATGAATCATCAAGAGAGAGACACCTTGAATTGAAATCCCAAAGGCTTTCATTAAGAATATTTTAGCAGAGCTTAGCTCAGTACATCGAGTGATTTTTTTATGAGTACGTGATACAATGACGAGCTCAATATCTTTCTGATATAGATAATGAGAGGATCAAACCCCTCCAAGTGGAAAATAACAGCTAGTTTGACTTGATCCCGGAGAATAACAGCTAGTTGTTGCTTGATCCATGCCAAAATTAAATCTTGTCCCTTGATCTGGAAAAAAATCGAATTTTTTTATGAAGGCCTTGATTCCGGTCCAAAAAATATTGTTTCCAACCATTTTTCCTTCAAAAATGATCCTTGACTCAACCACCATGGGTCCAAAGGTTTAATTTTTCTTGAAAAAATGCCTTTTCCTTTGATGGAGGACCTCATAAAATTAATTCCTTCTGGACCCACGAATTTTTGGACTTTTGATAATTTTCCACTTAGAGAGAATTTAATTTCTTTCAAATTAATTTTTGACACAATCTAATTAATTTTATGGCTAATTATTTTCTTTTATTTTTGCCAGAGAAATTAATTAAAAGACTCCAGAGGGGAATTACCCATTTTCCACCCTCAAATTGGGTCTAAAAAATATTTTGGTAATGGTGTTCTAATTATGAGGAACCATTCACCAAAAATATTTTTAGACAACACTTTTACATCAAAATATTACAAATAATCACCCTTAGAAGGGGAAATTTACAACAGACATAGACCCCTTAAGACTCAACCAAATTTTGTAACTAAAGACACGTGATCTAGTATGATAAAAATACATTAACTCGATAACACTAGGACTCACCTATGACCTTGTCAATGAGTTCCACCCTAGCTTTGGGGTATATCTGGGAGGAAAACTCTACCACTTATTCGTGTTTACAAACACAAATAATTTGGTCAGGTTAAAAAAATCCCTAGAGTGAAACTATTTGAAGAGAATCATAGGCTTACCTAGGTGTTGTTACATGGCTTAATAGTCATACCAGAATCATTTTTGCAATACGAAGCAAAATTAAGGATTACAATGATGATAATTACTAAAAAAATTTCATCCACACTTTTGTTCTCTGCTTCTTGGAATTGTTGACATGTACTTGGTCAACACGGCCAATAGGAGTCAAGGTCTTTACATCCCATCAACTAGGGGCACCAAGACATAGACTAATAGAAACATTTCCTCAGACTACAAATCGATGTGGACCTAATGGACCATTCCCCTTCCCCAAAGACCTCAGAGACATCACCAGGCAAGATCTCTTACCAACAAGAAATCACAATCCCCTAGACACCAATGGCGAGTTACTCCTTCCTCGGAGCAACTTAGCAGAGGGTCCAAATCTTCCCCCAACTCTCCCTCGGGGCACCATTCTACTTGATTTTTCTTCATTCAGCCTCAAATGTTAATGGACCATGACCTAATCCCTAGCTCCTTTTCGCATCCATCGACGTTCAAAGTCAAAGGTCTTCCATATTTTAGCATATATACATTATTTTTTTACTTTGTCTCTTGTTCTATATATAGGAGACCTTTTGGTACTCTTGCTTATATCGACATCATTGTACTCAACAGTCTAATGGACCTACTTTTGTGGTCATTTGTTGGACATTGGTAGGAATATCTTATCTTATTAGTGCCATATTCTTCTGCCATTTGCATTGATCAGACACCTCTCACCATATGGCATTCCTCTTGAAAGAAGGTGGGTAATCATTCAGCAGTAACTTTCACCATTTTGCAATCATGTCCTTTAACTTAATATTTTGGGCATTCTAACATGGATTAAGGGGTGATTTGGATGATTGGTCAATCCTGATTTTAAACCTGTTCTCTCACTTTACCAAGAAGGTTAGTTTTTGACCCTAGTCAAATGGAACCTGCTTTGAAGCCTTAGGGTTATAGGAGGGGCACTACTTGGGAGACTTAGATTGAAGTAGTTTGAACTTTGTCCATGAAATTTTATACATACCACTTTCCACCACTCCTTGGATTCCATTTCCATTATTCACGCTTGTGGTCATTAGTTCATTGGGATTAGCACTCTCTTATCCTCATTTGTGAGTCTCGGTCGAAAACTTTTCCCTAAAGGTCGATGCAACTTAAAAAAAAGAAAAGCATAAAATGGCCATAATGAAAGAAAAAGAAAATTTAAAATGTAAAAGATGGTCGGGATATTAATTACCGTCTGGAGAAAATCCTAGCATTAGCTTTACCCCCCTCATTAGCCATCACCCAATTCCTTGGGCACATGATCCTCCATCACATAATGAAGGAACTCTTGCATGTCCTAACACTAATGAGCGATAAATTGACTCATCATTAAGGGGTAAATAAATGCTAAATCATGAGACCATATACCTAAAATCGTTGAGGTTGCTCTATGTACACCTCTTCCTCAATTACTCCATTAAGGAAAGCAGTCTTTTTTATCCATTTGGTGTAGTTCCTACCCCATAGAAGCAACAAGTAAAATGATGGATCTAATAGAGGTGTATCTAGTAATTAGAGCAAAGGTCTCATCATAGTCTTCTCCCTCTTTCTGGGAGAACCCTCTAGGCACGAATCGTGCCTTGTATTTGTCAATGCTCCCATCTACGGCATGCTTAATTTTATATATCCATTTGGAAGTCAATATTGACTTCCCTTTAGGCCTCGGCACAATTTCCCAAACATCATTTATTCATGATAGATTGGTACTCCTCATTCATTGCTTCCTTCCACACCTGCTAACTCGCTGCTTCTTTATACTTGGAAGGTTCTTCATCAATAAGTTTTGTCATAATAGCTACATAGTTGGAGAATCTCTTAGGTTTCTTCACTTCTCTAGATGTGCCATCAAGAGTTGTATGTCCTTTCGCCTCTTCTAATGTGGATCTAAGCAATGTTGGGCTCTTCTTGATCTCTAGAACTATGACTGGTTTTATTGGACCTTGAGGGCCTTCTAACCTTCCAGTACATTCTGCAGAATTCGATTATTCCTCCCTTGAGGCTTCTTGCTTTACTTCATCCAAGGAATCTATACAAACTTCCTTAGACCTCCAACATGCCACTTTCTCATCGAAGGTGACATCTTTGCTAACCTCAATTCGTCGTTGTTTTGGAATGCAAATTTTGTAGGCTTTTGAGGATTCACTATATCTAACAAATATTCCTTTCCTTTTTGAAGGTTCGATCTTGTTCCTTTTATCCTTTGGAACATGAATATATACAGGAAAACCAAAGATTCTCATGTGCCCAACCTCTAGCTTTCTTTTGGAGAAGGCTTCTTCAAGAGTCATACCTTCTAGAACTCTATGAGGACTTCGATTTTGAATGTACACAGTTGTTCGTGATGCTTCGCCCCATAAGAACAACAACAAGTCCAAATCATGCATCATGGCCTTAACAAATTCTTCTAGCAAATTCTTCAATGGATCTATTCTTTCTTTCTGCTACACCATTTTCTTGTGGATTATAAGGGACAATTAGCTCCCTGTTAATCCCACCTTGCTTGCAGAAAGCAACAAGCTCCTTTGAGGTGTATTCTCCTACATTATCATTTATCAGTGTGTTGACCACTGCGTGTCAACTTCCCATAGCAGTACACCCCCTTTTCTTCGTGAAAGGGGATAGTGCTTGATTGACATGTCCATGCCATTCGACAGTCATTGTCGACTTGATCATATTATGTTGTAAACCCAGTCTGCATGTGTAAATTGTAAATAATCTTAGCAGAGCTGAGTCATGTATGTAAATTGCCTAGGTGGACCTAATTTTCTAGTGATAATCTATGTTCCGGAAGGTTTTTTTGTCTCACCGATCCATGATCGGCAGAGTTTTCCTTCAGCCTAACCCCAAAGCCGGAATGAATTTTGTCATTAGAATCTTAGGAGAATCCTAGTATGTTGATCTGCTAGATTATAGTTGTGTCGCAAAACTTGGTAGTCTATGAGGGTCTATGTCAAATGGGTTTTCCCCCTTGAGATGTAAAATTGTAAAAGTCATGATGTAAAGTGTCTTGAGGGATAGAAAATGTTTTAATCCCTCATAAGTCCCAAGTCCTAGGTCCTAGGGAATTTTTTCCAAAGGCTAATCTTTTTAAAAAATAAAATTAAAAAATTAATAAATAAATAAGGTAAATAAATAATAATAATTGAAAAAGTTTGGAAAAAAAATAAATAAAATAATAAAATAAGTCAAAATTTTGAGAAAACAAATGCAAAATTTTAATTTTTTATTTATTAAAATTTCGACGGATGAGATTAAAAGATATATTGATCCTCATCGACGGTCGAGATCATTTTGACATGGATCACTCGAACTAGCCGTTGGGAATTTTTCCTTTAAATAGGGTGCTAGAGGTCATTTGAGATCATTCGATCTGTGAGTCTTGTGTTGAAGAAAGCTCTCTTGTAAACTTTTTATGGTGCTAATAAAGAAAGACTTTGAGGTTGAAATCTTGTTGGTATTACTCTCCTAAAGTGCTATGAGCTGTTTTATTTTCTGCATATTTTTTATTTCTCGGCCATTAGTGATAGCTTGCTGTAGAGTATTGTTGAACACAGGTATCTTGTTCACTTACTAGGGTTTGAATGGTAATAAGATTTCTGAAATAATGGCAGGTATCTCCATTGTATCTAGAATCTAGTATTGTTTTTTCCCTCTTTATTGATGGTTGAAGTGAGCTGTGCAGGAAACCCTTATTGAGAAGATCAGTGGGCGTTTGGGGAAGTTCTCGGCTAAACCAGCCAACTCCCACAAAGCATTTTTTTGCAGAGCCCAGCCAGTTTCAATCCTGGTTTTATCATTTAAGTTTATGAATGCATGAGAGTTTTTCTAAAGTATTCCATAGTAAATCTGAAATTTTAAAAATATTACTAATGATTACTGACAAATCTGGTTGTTATAGAGCCATAAATCTGTAGATATTGTAATCTTTTGACTGGTTTGTAGGATTTTTAGTTTTAATCCTTACATATCTATTCTCTGGGTGTTCATTTTTTTTTTTTACATTGCAGGTTGTAGATCTAAAGTCGAAATTGGATTTTGAAGCCAGATCTAGGCCCTGAGGGTGAGATCTGGCCTCAGAATCAACTACTGCAGGAATACTTATTTCAGAGCTAGAAAATCTTTGTGGGGTGTGATAACTGGAAATTCTGAAGCAGAGGAGTATCACTTTATTTGCAAATTTCTGAGAAATTTTAAAGGGTTTATCAGTTTCTGGCTGCATATTATATTTCTCTGGAAAATTTAAACAAAAAATACGTATATTTGTTTGCCCTCTGGAATCTGTTCCGGCGTAGTTCTTTTCGAAGTTTTATTTGAGGGTTTGATGCTTTGCAAGCTATCCCAAACCTCACGCACTTTCCATCGTTTAACCTGTTGTAGCCACAATCTTTCCACGCAGCTCCCTTTTCCGCTGTCTTCCAATCGGCTGCATCCATCTTCCGTTTGTTACCACCTCCACGCGTTACCTTTTCTCAACAACTTCTCAACGTATCTCCACCACTCTTTGACCGGCATCTTCTCCTTTTTCGTTTGCCATCGCTGTCCATTTTTCTTTCCATCCAAACCCTCATTCACTACTCTTCTCGCTGCATATTATCACGCCATCGAGTTGCTCAATTCCTCCACGCACCCCCAAATCTAACACGTATCTCCACCTCTTTCCACGTTGTTGCCTGCGTGCAATCTCCAGCTCCCTGCGTGCAGTATTCCCTCCCTGCGCAACTCCTTCTTCACAGCCGCAGCTCGATCCTTCCCTCTGCTGCCGTCCAAGTTTTCCTCACGCGAACCTGCATAGCTGTATGCTAAAACATGTTTTCTTTTTCACCTTTTGTCTATTCGATAAGCTTAGCATTGGTATGTTGTTTTAAACTTAGGATAGCTTAAATTTTTTTTGTTTTGATGTAGATTCGAATTTCCCTTTCCCTTTGTTTTATTTAATCTTCATTTAATTTACTAAGTTAACATTGATATTTTGTTAGGTGTTAGGTTTTATTTAGATTTTAATTTTATTTCATTTTAAGCTTTAAAAAAAAATCATAAAATATAAAACATAATAAAGGCACTAAAAATTTCTTTTAGATTTAGATTAGATTTAATTTTAGTCTCGTTTAATCTTTATTTTTATTAGTTTTGGTTTTGTTTCAAAAACATTAAAAAAAATAATAATAATAAATAAATAAATAAATAATATAATATATAATAAAAAATAGGGTTAAATTTGAATTTTAGGTTAAATTTTTAATAATTTTGAGTTTTTATTAGTTTAATTAAAAATATAAATATATAAAAATAAAATAAATAAAATAAAAAAATAAAATAAAAAATAAAAATAAAAAATAAAATAAAAAATAAAAAATAAAAAATAAAAAAAAAAAAATAAAAAAAAATAAAAAAATAAAAAAAAATTTGAAAATTTCATTTTTGGTGTCTCTATGTTCCATTTCTCTATAGTTAAACGCACTTGATGTTTATTTTGAAGTTAGCTATGTGAAAGTGGTAATTGGTCAGCATTTAAATTTTCTGATCATTTAAAGCACTTAATCTTTCAAATTTTATTTGCTAGAGTATTGCTGAGCCATTGAGCATTTATCGATTATCTCGCATTTGGAGAAAGTTAATCTTTGTTTGAGTTATTTGATGGTAAACGATTGTTTTATATGGTTCATATTTCCGCAGCATTTGATAAATAATCGTTTAAACATAAGGCACTAGTCTATTAACTTAATAAAATCAATTTAGTGCTTGTTTCCTCGTGTCTCCCAACCCAACTGGTCCTCAGTTGGTCATTCATTTTCCCATAGGGTCTACCCCCCTTAGCCGCGGGAGACAGGCTTAAACGAAGAGATCGGGGATCAGGGTGACAGTCCCCGGTTTGAGCGTTGTCCTGACAATCTGTGCGACAACACAGTGTCTTGATCTTTTTACCTGTCAAGTTTTCCACTTCTGTTTTGAATTCCTAGAACTTGTCGAATACTTCATATTTCGTCTTCAAGGGATATATCCATGTCTTACGGGAGAAGTCATCAATAAATGTTACATAGTAAACCATGAAGCGATTTTATGGGCATTGGACCACATAGATCGAAATGAACCAAGTCCAAAACTTCCTTACATTTGTTGTCACTATTTGGAAATGGTTTCTTGATGTTCTTTCTAAGAGCACAACCTTTTCATACACCATCATTCTTTTCCTGTAGATCAAGAACTCCTAACACTATTTCACTTAATTCAGGCAATGCTCTGAAATGAAGATGTCCATACCTTCGGTGCCATAGCTCACTTGGATCTATTTCGTCATGTACTAATGGTTGATCTGGTTAACTCACAAGTCTACACAGTCTACCATCACAAATCCCAATAACCCTAGCATCATCTATGTTAGAGCCCCTAAGTTGCACGAAACGGGGAAACGGGTACGAGTTTCCGAAACGGGCACGGGTACAAAACGTGACCCCCCCCAGCCCCCAAATTTTGGAAACGAGAAAATGCAATATATATATATATATATATATATATATATATATATATATATATATATATTTAGGACATTTAAGAAATATGTGCAATCATAAAGCATATATGGATACATTCTAATTTATTACATTATGATTAAATTGTCAATGCATAAACTATAAGTCTCTAAATTTACATCACATTTACTCATGAATAATCTCATAATGAAAATAACAATATCCAAAATCAGCCATGAGAAATTTCTAATTTCTTGTCTCGTGCTTGATTGGGAGTCTCCTCCTACATAGTCGAACGACCTTAGTGTTCTTGATTAAATACAAGTTCCATACCCTAGTATCCTACGTGCTCTTGATTATTGGGAGTCTCCCCTGCATAGAGGGCTTGGTTCTGTTGATTAAATACAAGTTCGATACCCTAATACATGACAAAATCCAATGGAAACATTGTAATCCCCCCAATCCTGAAATCCCGAAAAACATATAAGTCTGCTGGATTTTGAGTGAGATCTAAAATTCTAATTTCTCCATATGAAATACAATGAAGGTGAAACCACTCTCAAACATCGTGAGTCATTTCATGGTAATGTTAAAAATTTAAGTAAAAGGATGAAAATGAAAAGTAAAGGAGAATGTCACTTTTACTTTAAGAATTTAACATTACCATGAACTGCATATCAACACTAAGGCCATAGGCTTGAACATTAGGCTGCCCCACTCAAAAAAATCCATTTTTTTATAACTTGAGAGGCATCTAGAAGATATTTTAGTCGCCCAATAAAAAATTAAAAGCGAAAAAATAAAAAAAAATACAAGAAAAAGTCAATTTAGAAGTGGAAACTCTGTTGTACGACCTGGAAACGCGTTTCCGAACGTACTTGCCACGTTTCCTCCATGAGAAACGGGCCAGTACGGCTGGAAACGCATTTCCAGGCCGTAAGGTACGAGTTTCCTTGTTTTCGTTTCGTTTCCGGCCGAAAATGGGCCCTTCTCCAACATTTCCTGCAACTTAGTTGAGCCCTTTGACCAAACAAGTACTTTTCCATCCATAAAAGCAACCCTATCTCCTATATCTTCTAAACAAGAAACAGAGACAAGATTCTTTTTCAAATTGTCGAAAAGTGTAACTAGGTTTGGTCTTCATAATGACATGAAGTTATGATTTTATGTAATGAGATGTAAATAAGAAAAGTAAAATTATTATATTGACTTGCTTCATGGGTTTCATGAGCAAGGGATTTTGTTTTCGATTCAAGACTCCCATTGAAAGTCTTTAGGATTTATTTGTCATCTAGTGATAAAATGTTGGAGTCATTGTCATGTAAATGAAGTCATTTTACACTTTGAAAAAGGTCATCTTGTCTATGTAAAGTATCCTCCAAGAACTTGTCACCTAACCTCTTCAAAAGTCGGCCTAACAACGATGAAGGAACTCTCTAGATGAAGTCAGCCTAACTCCAGCTATCAAGTTGGCCTAACGATCATGTGAAGTGGTGTATAAATAGCCTAACTCAACCTCCATTCTAAGAAAGTAACTTGATATGAATTCGGTCTAGAAAAAAGTGCGAAGAAAGGGTGGAAAGGAGTGCGAAGGAGCTGTGAAGAAAAGTACGAAGTTTCTTCTGGGAGACTATCTTCTGGGTATAGCGAAATTTCTTTTGGGCAGTGCGAAGTTAGGGCAGCGAAGTTTCTTTTGGGCAGTGTGAAATTAGGGCAATAAAGTTTCTTCTGGGCAACAAAGTTTCTTTTGGGCAAGTAAAAGAAGAGGTTTCTTCTAGGGCAACAAGAGAATGATTCTTCTAAGAAGTCAAAGTAAAGATCTAGAGATAGAGTTTCTCTAGAGGAAACAAGTGAAGAGCTAGAGACAGAGATTCTCCAGGGAAAGCCGAGAAGGAGCAATAAGAAGGATAGAGACTGAGTTTCTCTAAAAGGAGCACATGAGAGAATTTCTAGATCAAGAAGAAAGGCGAAGGAAGGAAGAGCCAGAGTATCAAGGCTAGTGACAAGATTCTTGGGAGGATACTAGAGTCAAGGGTCTATGTCATGGTCTTGGTACTTATCAATTGAAGATCTAGAAGAAGAATTTTGATCGGGTCTTCCTCTCAAGAGGTGAGAGGTTTTGGCCCTGGCTGGAGAAGCCTACATACTCTGTCACTTGTCTTTTATTATGCATATTGGTAATTGTCTTGATGAAAGAACACATTAATAAGCTAACAAACAAAAGACTGTAAGTAAAAGTGCATCACAAGCAATTATCAAACAGAGAAATTGTTAATTTTGACTGCCCTAGATTTCTCAACATGGTATCAGAGCTTAGGTGTCGAAGACAAGAAGGGGTCGTCAAAGCAAGTTGACATAAGAGAATTGATCTTCAAAGAAGGATCAAAGCAATTAAAGAGATCTAGTTCTTCATCAAACCGAAACCCTAGATCGAAGGCAAGAGTCTTGAAATTATCTTCAAGAAGAAAGCAAGAAGAAAGAACTAAACCCTAGAAGCACTCTAGTGATCTTACATCACCTAGGAAGTGGAAGCTCTTCAAATATAAGGAAAATTAAATTGAAGGTCAATCCTCCCTCTATTGAAGCAGAGATCTCATAGAAGGCAGTCCTCCCTCACCAAAAGATTTGAAGTAAGAAGTAGCAAGTTCATCATCAAGTTGAAGATTGTAGAAATTCCCACCTGTAGATCACCTAGTAATGCAATATACTAAAGCAAAACACTTGATCTACTTCTACAAACAATTTAGCGGAAGCTTAATCGAACATGAACAACATCAATAAGAACACATATAACTGATAAGAAGAAATCAATCACACATAACACAGAAGAAATATCCAGGGGAAAGCACCAGCCTAAAACCCCATCTTTGTATTAACATACAAGTGGAAATATAGTCAGTATTACAAAAAGAATCAGCTCAAAAGCTATCCTACTCTCTCTGCAATACCTCTATTGCTCATAGACAGTCAAAGGCCTCTATCTAACCTCTGGTCTGCCCTCCAAGCCTCTTATTTCTTTGCGCAATTTTGATTGGGGTCCAGTGCAGCCACTTGTGTGAATTGGCCTCTTCACACACTCACTAACTTCTGATCCAACTACACAGTCATGAAGGAGATAAATCCTTCTCATGGATGAGCTTCCCTTATAGGAAAAATATTCATCCAACTAATAGTACATCATCCCTTCTCTGATCTCAACTGGGTCTCTGTCTGAACTGACATGCATGAGATATTCATGATAGAATCTTCAGTTATCTAAAGTGTAGCAATTATATGCTAGCATGCATTAACTAACTGAACTTGCTTAATTTAAACAAACTGTTTAAATCAAATATAACTGGACTTGACTCTGTTAACTAAGTCAACTAATTACAACTCAAATTAAAACTCATCCTTGTCTCTTTAACTGATGGATAAATTCCTCAATTAATAGATAAATTGTTGCATGTCCTCACGTAGACTTCATGTTTGATTTTTCACAACTAATTAACTCATGGAGAATTAATTAATTTATTTTCAAACAGCTGCTAAGACCAAACTCGAATTTTACTTCCTATTTTAGACCAGGGACTGACTTAAATAGGAATCCATCCTGAACTGCTAAAAATAGAATGCTATTTTTAGCACTTCCATTTTTCATTCCCTATTGCTCAATCTAGCACTGGTACTCGAACTGCTATTTATAGCAATGCTATTTTTAACACTTCTATTTTTAGCATTTCTTGTTGCCAATTTTCAACACTCATTCTCAACAAGAAAGGCTTCAAGTCGAACACGATCCTGTACCTCTAGAATGTTCTGCATGCAACACATCTACCAAGTGTGGTTGCTCCAACAACTCTCGGAACAAAAAAAAACTCCCAACTAACCTCTCCGTTGGGCTAGAAACATACTTTGATGTTGAAGCTCTACCTACTGCTAACAAGTGCTCCCTCTTTGACCTTTGAGCTGCTGCAACACTCCATGCATCTTGCACCGTTGCACACCTCTCTGTGCCATCCTGCACTGATGTAACACTCTTGTGCCTCTCACATCGTTGCAGCCTACTAGCTCTACACAATCCTGGAACTCCTGCATTGTAGCTGTCTCTATCGCTCCATCCACATATGTCTCTGCCCACTCAGTCAGTCCTGCTACTCCTCATCAAGGCTCCTGTAGCAAAGTTGAATCAAAGAAGTTGGGTACCTCAAGGATCCTGCCCCCATATCAGCCTCCATGGAATGATCACTCCACATCGCCCCACCTCCTACCTGGAGGTATGACTGCATGTGATTCCTCTGTCCATCTGGCTCGAAGTTTACCCCTACTGGAGGTCTCTACATGAGTAGATGTCTCTACTCGATCTCCACTCAGCTTCCCCTGTTGTGGCTGCTCCACAACCTCCTGAAGCTGCTGCACCAATCGTGCCTCCTCCACAATCGTCTGAGACTTCTTCTAGCACTGCATGTTGAAAGGTAATTTACTCTCCCTCTCAACCACCAAGTATCTAACCTTTACATTGCTCCTGAAGGCTTTGCATGCATCTTGTACCTCAAGTGCATACAAGTTCTTGGCTAGCACACCAATCTGTTTCATATTTCCCGCCGTCACAAAATTTTCTAGAAAAATAGCTGATTTTAAATCAGTGATATCTCCCTCATCCGAACTCTGATTCAGCTTTTTTTTTTTGGGTATTTTTCCGCAAGGAATCCAAATCTGCTATTTGTTTCTGAAAATTTTGTACAGAAATTTTTAGATCTGCTCTGCAAACTCTCGGCCCAAAACTCAAAACTTTGAAATCTCCTCTCAGTATATTGTTATCTCCTTTGATCACCTTTGCTCTGATACCATGTAGAAATTCCCACCTGTAGATCGCCTGGTAATGCATATATACTAAAGCAAAACACTTGATCTACATCTACAAACAATTTAGCGGAAGCTTAATCGAACATGAGCAATATCAATAAGAACACATATAACTGATAAGAAGGAATCAATCACACATAACACAGAAAATATAACCCGGGGAAAGCCTCAGCCTAAAACCCCAACTCTGTATTATCATACAAGTGGAAATATAGCCAGTATTACAAAAATAATAAACTCAAAAGCTATCATTCTCTCTCTGCAATACCTCTGCTGCTTATAGAAAATCAAAGGCCTCTATCTAACCTCTAGTTTGCCCTCCAAGCCACCTATTTCTTTGCGCAATTTTGATTGGGGTCCAGTGCAGCCACTTGTGTGAATTGGCCTCTTCACACACTCACTAACCTCTGATCCAACTACGCAGTGCTGAAGTAGATAAATCCTTCTCATAGATGAGATTCCTTTATAGGAAAAATATTCATCCAACTGATAGTACATTGTCCCTTCTCTGATCTCAACTGGGTCTCTGTCTGAACTGACATGCATGAGTTATTCATGAGAGAATCTTCAGTTATCTGAAGTGCAGCAGTTATATGCTAGCATGCATTAACTAACTGAACTTACTTAATTTAAACAAATTGTTTAAATCAAATATAACTGGACTTGACTCTATTAACTGAGTCAACTAATTACAACTCAAATTAGAACTCACCCTTATCTCTTTAACTGATGGATAAATTCCTCAATTAATAGATAAACTATTGCATGTCCTCACATAGACTTCATGTTTGATTTTTCACAACTAATTAACTCATGGAGAATTAATTTATTTATTTTCAAACAGCTGTTAAGACCAAATTCGAATTTTACTTCCTATTTTTAGTCCAAGCACTGACTAAAATAGGAATCCATCCTGAACTTCTATTTTTAGCACTTCCATTTTTCATTCCATATTGCTCAATCCAGCACTGGTACCCAAACTGCTATTTATAGCAATGCTATTTTTAGCACTTCTATTTTTAGCATTTCTTGTTGCCATTTTTCAACAAAGATTTGATCTTCACAAGTAAGCACCTCTTATTATAATACAATCTAGTAAAAAAATGACTTCATGTTTCAAGGAAGACAAAAAGTTGGTTGGGATATCAAACTTCCTTGTATGGAAAGGAAGGATAGACATTGTCCTCAAAGTAAATCAAGTCATTGATCATGTCCATGGGAAGGTCTCTAAGCCATCTGAAGAACAAGCATTATCTGAATACATGGAAAGGGATCTCAAGGCTCAAAAGATTCTTAAGGAGTCTATCAATGATCCACTCATTTCCTATGTAGCCAAGCTGGAGACATCTAAAGAAATATATGATAAGCTGAGAGAACTTTTCTCTAGAAGCACAATAGAAAAGATCTTATCACTTAGATCTGATCTTCATAAATTGAAGGTGTCAAAACAAGAAGGGATATCCTCATGTCTCTCAAAGGCATCTAAAATAAAAGATTAATTGAAGGATCTAGGAGAGGTGGTATCTGATAACGAAACAATCTCCATTATTCTAAATGCATTAACTGATGAGCAAGGTAACCTCGTTTCTACTAGGGAAGAGGAAGCTATCTCATTCATCAGATTATGGTCTCTTTGCAAGGCAAAGGAAGAGAGGCTGAAGAATGAAAGTGATGAAATATCAGATAGAAGGGAACAAGTAGTGTCAAGACGAAAAGGAAAATTTGGAAAGTTTGGTACTCCAAAGAAGAAAAAGAAGAACACAAATAAAGAAAGATGCTATGACTGTCATAATCTTAGGCACTACAGAAAAGATTGTCCTAAACGTAAGAGGGACAAGGAAGAAGACTATTCTACTAACGAAGTGAAAGAACTAAAGACAAAGAAGCATAAGAAGGAAGAAGCAAAAGGATGATAAAGATGATTTTCTTCATTAGAAAGTACCCTTCACTTGTAATTTATAGGTAGGAATAGTGTAAATAAGATAGGATGCATCAAATTAGAAAGAAGCATAGCAATAGAAGCATTAGAAGTAAGAGCTCGTGATATGGGAAGCAGAAAGTATGTCTAGTAAAAATCCTACTGATCACAAAGAATAGGAAGCTCTTAGGAAGCCTCATTGGTACTTATAGAAAGGAGCAGAGGTCATCATCAACGAGGACCATCATAGTCAATAAAGAAAACATTTGTCGAGTGAGGATATGAAACATCCTTGAGTTTTTCTAATGGAATCCTAATCAAAGGATTCACCGATGTAGAAAGGAAAGCAAGGTTTTCATCAAGAATTCCAACTCGTGGGATTCAAAAGGTGATGGCATGATGACATAACAAGAAAGCAGGATAAAGTCCTCTCGAATGAAGTTGCTATAGGAAGTTTGGATAACCGAAAGAAAAGAAAAAATGAGGTATGTATGCTTACATAGATAATTATGAAAGTCATGTCATATGGTTTAAGATAATATGGATCACTATTTCCATCCTAGGAGATATGATCAAGAGAAGAAAGGATCCCCTCCTCCGAAGGATTGTATCAAAACATAAATCACACTAGATGAAATCAACATAATATGTTCTCATATGAATCATGAGGAAGTTGACTACAATCAAGAAACTATGATTGGAAGCTCCTAGGAATGAAGTGTGAAAAGATAGGAAGAGATCGTGATAATATGCAACGAAGGTAGAAGACATTCAACATCCGAAGTCCAAGAAGATTTGACTAGAAGATCTCCCAGAACAATGTGAAGACTCTGATGGAAGTCAAAAAAAGATAGAGACCCTTGACAATGGATATCAATGAGAGATGTATCAATCTGCATGCAAGATATTGATACTTACAGGAAGATGTCATGGTGAAAGAACATCACAAAGGTAATTTTGATTTGAAGCATTCATTGATTATTTTTTAACTAATATCTGGATAGGCTTATCTAGGACTGCCAAAGGGAAATTTGCGGAAGCAAAGTGCATCACAAGCAATTATCAAGCAAAGAAATTGTTAACTTCGATTACCCTAGATTTCTCAACGCAAACTTGGCACATAAAGGACATTGTTGAGATGAATGTTATTACCAGATTCTAGCTCTATGGATGCTTTCCCAATTCCTTTGACCGCATAGTTGTTGTTGTCTCCCAATTCGACCCTTTGGGACAACTTCTTTTTTGTCATGCTTGAAATACTCCTATGTTGTCTGATCATGTGTCTTGATGGTCCATTATCTACCAACCACATGTCACCATCATCTGCAAAGGAACTTGTCCAAGCAGGAAAGTAAACGAAATCTTTGACACCCTTGGATCTCTTTGCTTTTTCATTTTCTTCAACTTCTACTGCGGAAATATCTTGCTTCCCTTTTCTTTTCTTGTTAGTTGTATTAGGACAATCTTTCTTGTTACTCTTTGGTTATTACCAGATTCTAGCTCTATGGATGCCTTCCCAATTCCTTTGACTGCATAGTTGTTGTTGTCTACCAATTCGACCCTTTGAGACAACTTCTTTTTTGTCATGCTTGAAATACGCCTACGCTCTCCATTCATGTGTCTTGATGGTCCACTATCTACCAACCACATGTCACCATCATCTGCAAAGGAACTTGTCCAAGCAGGAAAGTAGAAGAAATCTTTGTCACCCTTGGATCTCTTTCGTTTTTCATCTTCTTCAGCTTCTGCTATGGAAGTATGTTGCTTCCCTTTTCTTTTCTTGTTAGTCTTATTGGGACAATCTCTCTTGAAATGTCTATACTCTTGACTGCCATAACATTGTATCTTAGATATGTCATTCTTCTTCTTAGGGTAAGAAGACTCTTTTCCTGACTTCTTGTGTTGAGGTCAAAACTTCTTCTTTCCCTTGTTCTTGAAGCGAGCTGCAAGCGCTTGAACTTCTTCATCTTAACGATCTCTAGACATCAATCTTGCATTTTCTTGAGCACATGATGTCCATAATTTCTCAAATGAAGGAGCTTCTTTCCAACTGCTTATGCTTGTTGCGAATGCATCCCATGATCTAGGGAGACCATTGAGTGCAATAGTCACAAATTCTTAATCATAGATGATTTCTCCAATAGCTTAAATTTGATCTTTGATTTGTGAAATCCTTTCCAAGTATGAAGCCACAGTTTCATAATTAGTCATCCTTGTATTTCAAAGCTCATTCTTCCAACTCATGGACTGACCAACATTATTGATAGTGTAGAGATTTATTAGGGCATCATACATCTTTTTGGAGGCATCATGCTTTGCAATGTAGGTAGTGAGATGATCGCTAATGGAGTCCACAATTAGACTCATGGCAGTAATATCATCCTCCTTGAACTTCTCTTTTCGAGCTGCATCATTTGGTTCAATAGTATTTCTGTCACAATATCCAACACTTTGTTTTTGGCAACAATAAAATCTATCCCAACTTTCCAAGCTCTGAAGTTTGATGCTCCCTCTAGCTTCTTTTCAGATTTCAAGGAGGAATCCATAGGAGCCAATATGCAAGGACTTTAATAAGATGCTCTCTCTAGGGTTTCTGCAAAAGTGATCTCAATATACCTTCCTTTTGTCACCAAGGCTCTAATACCATGTTGATTCTTTTAGTGCAATTAAGGTTAGCACAATATTTTCGAAATTCTGATAATTGCTTTTGATGTAGATCTTCTTTTATCTTATTTCAATATATCATTCAGAAATTATACTTTAGAAATTCAATATTACAACAGTAGAGATCATAATGCACAAAAGAGAGACAAGATTTACCCTGGGAAAACCCACTACAAGGAAAAACCCAACAAACTTTTCAATTGAGAAATTATTTATGTTCAATAAGGGACACACCTAGACCTATGGTCAAATCTAGTCTTCTCCTCCAAGTCAAGTCACCCAAATTGATCCTACACTTTGTTCTACTTGCCTGATCCAGAATTTTCAGCCTCCCATCAACTGCCCAGTAGCCCAGAATTTCAACCCCCAAAAACTGCCTAGTAACCCAGAAAATTTTTGCCCCCCTGCAACAGAATGCCCCAGTAGCCCAGAATTTCAACAGCCAAAAACTGCCTAGTAACCCAGAAAATTTTTGCCCCCCTGCAACAGAATGCCCAAAGACAATGCGAATCACAAAGACAGACTTTTATCCACACATGCGAGTTGATGAGAGAGGAGAGAGAGAAACTCGGCCTTCTTTCTTTGTCCTTCTTCATCCTTCTTGACCTCCTTTGCTTGCCCAGAAGTTGTCTTGAGTGAGAAATGTGAATTGCCCAAATGAGGACTCGAGTTGCCTTTATATAGCAGTCTTTCTAGGGTGAATAAATGTGTCTCTTGGCTAGGGCCGACTTAACTTGGAGGGAAGTCGACTTGTCAATTTTTGGAGCCAAAAACTACATGTTAAAAATTCAAATTTACATCTTTTAAAAGTCGCAATGGGACTTTGACTCGATAATATTTGTTTGACTCAAGCATTTATAAATATGCTTTACAATGATAAATATAATTACATCAAGTGACCAAAAATACATTATGGAGACTGACAATGGTTATAAATTCAACATATATGAACCACAGAAAAGGCCGCATATGATTCCATAGGAAACGTTGCAATAGAACAGAAATATTTTATGTATTCAAGCTTCTATGATCCATAATGAATTAAGCAAAGTCTTTCGGTAGAAATCACATAAGAGAAAGATGGCGATAGTTAGGGTTTTCTCGCGCAGCGTTGGTGCAGCAGCCGCTTCGGCCCCCATACTTGGCCCTGGCCCTGAGCACGAACCGGATTATGGGTATCCAGTTTTCGTTGCTGAGAAGCTGTTGGCGGTCACAGCGATATGGCCTATTACTTTCCTTTCCTTCCCAGGTCAAGGCGAATGTGAATCTGATGCGTTTTTGGTTAAATGGAAACCATTTTTCCTGGAATGGGAACGAAATACGTCCCTGCAAGAAGAATGCGCGGCGAAGGCTTCACTGGAAGCATCCATATCTGCGCTGTTCCGCGGGAAGGTTTTTTCTTGGCGGAAAATAGAAATCCCAAGATGTGTTGATAAACAAGGTTGTCGGCGGGAAGCAAGGCGTTTTGGGGTCTGGGCACAACAAACCCAGATCACAAGGAAAACTAGCTGGAGGGGACTGCATGCTGCAGATCCGTTTCCCTTCACATTGCATGGTCCAAATATTGGCAGTTCTGATTTAGATCTACGCGATCTTGCTCCCTACGTTCCCAGGCAGCAGATTGAAGACTTCAGCCATAGTGCGAGCAGGGTATCGAAAGATCCAGACATGCACAAAGGAAAACGACCCAAAACAGAGCCAGATCTGGATCTCTGTCTTCAGCCAGAGCAGGTAAAAAATAAGTGTTTTCAGATTCTGATCAATACCCCTCAGGGGAAAACTCGTTTTATATGGGTTAATGCAGGAGACACACCTTTGCAGTTGAAACACAAAATATGGACAGAAATGGGATACCCAGTCCAGATCCAACATCTGGTCAGTGGCAGGTGGTCACTCCAGGACTGTAGATCGCTGGAAAGTTATGAGATTGGGCCAGGATCTATTATTAAGCTAAATTTCAGATTGAGAGGGGGGGCTCAGCCTCATGGACAGGCAAGTTCTTCAGGGGAAGTCAAAGGAAAAAATTCCGCTGCCCAGCATCAAACCAAGGGAGGTTTATCTTTTAAAAACATCCTACAGGGCAGTAGGAATTCAGGACCCTCTCCAGGCTATGGCTCAGGGCCTTCTCCAGGCCACGGCGGCTCTCTGCCCAGGCCATACATAGTTGATCAGTCAGAAGAATCCCCAGCTTTAAACTTAGATTCGTCAGGGATTGATGATATTGTGGAGGCATATGAAACACAAGCTCTAATATGCCGCTTTAACAGTTTCTGGCCTAAACCCATGGATCTATTCCATTGGATCTTCACCAAATGGACCATGGAATGTGATATCCATCTCTCTTCAAAAGGGTTTTTCATAGTGAAATTTACATCCAGGGAAGTCAGAGATACAGTCATAAGCACAGGGCCATGGTTTTGGGGAACAGCGGGGCTGTTTGTGACCCCATGGTTCCCAGATTTTGATCCAAATAAAATGACTGTAACCAAAATGCCAGTTTGGGTTAGACTATACAATCTTCCACTGCACTTTTGGCATGAACGTGTGCTGGAAGGTATTGGGAACAGCATAGGGAAATATGTCAAAACAGATCTGGAAAGGATCGACGAAAGGATCTATACTTTTGCACGGATCTGTGTGGAAGTAGATCTAAGTAAAGGGTTGCCGGACAACATAAGACTGGTCTACAAACAGCAGAACTGGCTACAGGTACTAGATTATGAAAACACCGCCTTCAGATGCAGGATATGTAGGCAGACAGGACATTTACAGAGTTCATGTCCAGAAGTCAAGAATAAAAAAAAGCAGAAAGGAAAGCAGAAAAAAGGATGGCAATTTTCACCCCTAGATTCAGAGGACGAAGAATCAGAAGCAGTAGAGGATGAGAACCCAGCAGAGAAAACCGAGGTACCTCAAGAAATGGAGAATCGGAAGGAATCCCCGTTAGACAACAAGGCAGAAAAGTCTAGCATGGCTCCTAGCTCAGGAGGCAACAAACGGCACCATCTCTCAAACACTTCAGATTCAGACAAAGAAACTGGCCCTCAGAATACAGAAACACAGATAGTCATCGCCTCGATTGAGCCATCTCTAGGAGAGTGGCATAAGGTCGAAAAGAAAAAGGGGAGAAAAACTTGAAGCGTGAGTCCTGCTCCCTGCGGGTTTTCAGTTTTTTCTACCCCTTCTCATCTTTCTTCTTCTTCTTTTTCTCCTCTTCCTTTTCTTTGTGCACGTTAGTTCGCTAACGTGGTATGGGGTGCGATAGCACTTGAGCCCTTGCGGCAGTTTTCGGCATGTCTCAGGACACCTGATTATGTAACTTTTCATTATTTATTTAATAAAAAGTTACTGCTTTTTTCTTTGGAAAAAGAAATCACATAAGAGAAAATTTTGGGCGACGCATTTCGAACCAACAAGTGTCGATCTGCATGAATTCCACTAAAATAGACCGCATTTGAACAGGGATAGACCGCAACGATAATTTTTATTTGACTCAAGCATTTATAAATATGCTTTACAAGTTTACAATGATAAATATAATTACATCAAGTGACCAAAAGTACATTATGGAGACCGACAATAGTTACAAATTCAACATATATGAACCATAGAAAATGCTGCATATGATTCCATAGGAAAGGCTGCAATAGAACAGAAATAGTCTGCATGAATTCCACTAAAATAGGCCGCATTTGAACAAGGATAGACTGTAGAGATCCACAGAGAATAGGCAGCAGATGTCTCCAAAGAAACCACAGTAGATACACGCTAAAATAAACCTCCTTCGCCTGCTTAAATAGAGCTTCCCTTCGTCGCCGAAATCTCAAATCAAAGGATGTGTGATAAGTGTGTCATTGTTGTGTTAAATGAGTCACAAAATCTCTTATTTATATTAGGCATTAGTGGAGCCAAAGGGTGCTTGTGTGCCAACATGACCCTTTACTTAGTGAGGTCGAATTGAGGAAAAACCTCTTTCAATTTGCTCTTAATAATAGTTAAATATATTTCACCACATGCCTTAATGATTGCTTGCCCAAACAAATTTGTCACATCAAATAATAATGAGAGGAGTGCAGACAAACAATAATTTCCCTTTAATCAAATTTAAATTCTCTTTGGGGCAAGATGGCTTCTACTTGGGGTAGTTGGGTTTCTTTTAGGGTAATTGGATTTCTCTTGGGGAAATCCATCCCAAAGCTGCCCCAAATTTCAACACTTTAGTATCATTTTGCATCTCCCATTTGCTATAAGGGAGTTTTAAGAGACTCATTGTAATTTTGGTTTTTTCTACCACTTGCAATTTCCTCTTTAAGAGGTGATCCCCTATAGCATTCGCTTTGTAATTATTTTATACCTTATAACATTTGGAAAAGAGCAACATTCCCCTTTTGAGAGACTCATTTATAAGCTTTTTCCAACAAGACTCTTTATCCCTCACCTTATGTAAGAGGATCTAATCTAATAGAAGGAAAAATTTTGTTTTGGGAGTTACAGGGTTTTACCCCTAGCATCGCCTTCCCATTTGGTGTCTTACCTGAGTGGTTCTAATTTTGTGCCATCTATCAACTAAAGTAGAGTAGATTAAACACTAAGAGCATCTAATTCTTCACTTGCAAGATATTCCATTTACTTCATGCAATTTTGTTTAATTTGCTTCTCTTTACTTATGCCATCTTTCCATTTCATTTTAATATCTATTCAGCGTAATCATTTACTTTAGTTGCAAATTCACTTTACATTCAAATATTTCAACTTCCTAGACTAAATATTTATTTTGCATTTCATTCTTAGAGCAATAATCTACCTCCAGCTTAACTGGTTGAAGTAGTAATTAGGGACCTTCCATCCCCTCTTGTCTTCTTACTCTGAGATCCAGGCTCAGCGAGGTTAAGGTCTAGGGAAGGGAGTTACTTTGACACTTGTTCAAACAATCTTTCAACCTTATTCACTTAACTCCGAGTGATAACCTAACTAAATTTAAAACTTACTAAGAACATCTCACTACATTACATAATCAATGAATGAATTGAATTTATTTACATGAGCAAAATGAAGCTCAATAAGTAATACAGAGATATTTACAAAAATAGAAACATCAAGTTTCGTTTAGGAAATAGAAACAACCAGTTTCTTCTAAGAAACTGCTAAAGAGATAAAAATAGAAACGGCTAATAAGAACGAGCATTAATCACTAAATAGCATTATTCTAATACCCTCCCTTAATGCTCAATGTATTTACAACACCGATAGACCCTCTGAATTTTACAAACTTATCAGGACCAAAAGGCTTAGTGAAGATGTCGGCGGGTTGCTCTGTTGTGGGAACATATCGCAACTGAACGGATCCGTCTTCAACAAGCTGGCGAATGTAGTGACAATGGGTTTCTACATGCTTTGTTCGTTCATGAAAGACTGGATTCTTAGCAAGTTTGACCACTCCCTGATTATCACAGAACAAGGGAGTAGGACCTGTCTGGAAAACATGCATATCCGCAAGCATACGTCGAAGCCAAACTGCCTCACAAGATGCCTTAACTGCTCCCCGATACTCTATGTTTATCGAGGAGAGCGCCACTGCCTGCTGCTTCTTACTAGTCCAAGTGACAGTACCAGATCCTAGACTAAACACATACCCAACTGTAGATTTACGGTCATCAACCGAACCGGCCCAGTCAGAATCTGTGTAACCACTGAGTATAGGATCGGAACTTCAAGTGTACAAAAGTCCATAATCAGGAGTGCCAAGCACATAACGCAACACACACTTCGTTGCTATCCAATGATCAGCCTTAGGAGCTGACATGAAGCGGGAAATGTAGCTCACTACAAAACTGATGTCAGGTCTAGTGGCAGTAAGGTAGATGAGGTTGCCCACTAATTGCCTGAATAAATTTCATCCACAAGGGGTGAGGATGACTGAGCTGAAAGTTTGAGCCCTGGTTCCATAGGAGTCGTGGCAGGTTTGCAATCCTGCATTCTAAATCTGTCTACAAGATTTCTGGCATACTTGGACTGAGAGAGAAAGATGTTGTTCTCTACCTGCCAGACTTCAACCCCCAAACAGTAATGAAGAAGTCCTAAATCTGTCATATCAAAAGTGTTGCACAAGACCTGTTTGATCCTATGGATCAAATGTGTTGAGCTACCACTAATGATAAGGTCATCCACATAGACAACCACAAACAGAATATCATCACCAATATGCTTGATATACAGGTTTGCATCAGATGGACTCCGCTGAAAACCATGATCTGTGAGGTACTGATCAATTTTCATGTGCCAAGCCCGAGGAGCTTGTTTTAGACCATAGAGTGCTTTGACTAATCTACAGACTTTCTGTTCTTGACCAGCAACCTTGAATCCTGGAGGCTGCGTCATGTAGACTTTTTCCTGTGAGTCACCCTTCAGAAAAGCACTCTTTACATCCATCTGATGGACTTTCCAATTGAACTGAGTTGCTAAGGCAAGGACAAGTCGTATGGTACTCATCTTGGTTGTAGGAGCAAAGGTCTCCTCGTAGTCAATGCCTTCCTTCTGTAAGAACCCTCAAGCAACAAGGTGAGCTTTATACTTGTCTAGGGTTCTGTTTGCTTTGTATTTTACTTTATACACCCATTTGCAGCTAATGGGCTTTTTCCCTACAGGAAGATCAGAAAGGGTCCACGTGTGATTCTTCTGAAGACTCTGGAATTCAGCTTCCATAGCTTGTTCCCACTCAGGGGTACCCTTAGCCTCTGAATAGGTTTGAGGCTCAAAAATACTGTGCAGGTTAGCCATAAGAGAAAAATTTATTGTAGACTGTTGTTTGCTCTTATGTTTAGAAGTTCTACCTTCAAGGAGCTCATTATCTCGGAGATCACCAATGGTTTTAGCCCACCATTTAGGCCAGAGAGTAGAGAAACCAATATCAGGAGGAGATGGAGAAGGCTCAGGAACAATAGGAGCAGCAAGAGGAGGGTTATTTTCCGGAGGAAGCTCAGGTAGTGCATCATTAAATACTGATGTTGTATCATCCCTCCCATCAGGTGGACCTACCGAAAGAAGAACATTGTGAGGTTGATCCTCAAAACACTGCTCAGAAGGAGGAGACTGAAAGAATCCTTTGTCTTCATCAAACACTACATCACGACTGAAGCTAAGACGACCAGTGGCTATATCTATCAACCTATAAGCCTTGTGATGATCACTGTACCCTGTCATCATGAGTTTCTGGCTTTTGGAATCCAACTTAGAGCGCTTAGCAGCTGGAATCCAAACATATTCAACTAAGCCAAATACTTTGAGGTGACTGATCTTAGCCTTACGGCCAGACCAAACCTCTTCGAGAGTCTTCCCCTTAACAACCTGAGTAGGTGATCGGTTAAGAAGATAGACAGTAGTAAATACTGCCTCAGCCCAGAATTTGTTTGGAAACTTCCTGTGTTGTAACATGGAACGAGCCATTTCAACAACCGTACGGTTGCGGCATTCGACAACACTGTTCTGCTGAGGGGTGTAGGGTGTAGTTAACTGACGTTTGATGCCATGAGTATCATAGAAGTTGGAGAAAGCAAAAGAATAAATTACCCCCCCCCCCCCGTTATCTGTCCCAAGAGTTATGATATTACAGCCAGACTCTTTTTCAACTAAGGATTTAAACTTCTGAAAGATACTAAATACATCAAATTTATATTTTAGAAAATACACCCACATATTTCTACTAAAGTCATCCACAATAAGCAAAAAATATTTGCAACCAGTAATAGAAGATGTATGTATAGGACCACAAATATCAGCATGAATTAACTGGAGTACCTTAGATGCGCACCAAGATTCTCCATCCTTGAATGAAGACCGATGTTGCTTGTCAGCTTGACAGGCACCGCATACTCCCAATTGCTGAGTCTAAATATCAGGTAACCTTGACACAAGTCCCTCCCGAGAGAGCTGAGAGAGATACTGCATGTTTAGATGCCCATATCGTTGATGCCATAGAGTGCTGATGGGGGAAACACGAGCTGCTAGAGCTACTTCTAGGGAATCTCCAGTGTCAAGAAACCTGTATATACCATGATCCTCTAGGCCAACTGCAACCGTAAGACTAGTGTCCCTATCGATAATGAAGCATTTGTGCGCAGTGAACACTACATCAAGCTGAGGAGAGTTCCTCGTAATCTAGCTGACAGACAGCAGATTAATTTCCATACCAAGAACATAGTACACATTCAGGAAGATGAGTGTGCGCCCACCAGACTGGATCTGAACTGTACCTTTGCCAACCACTGTGTACTCTTCACCTCCGCTGAATACTACTAAATCACTGAAAGGTAAGAAGTCAATAAACCAATCACGCCTGTGAGAGAAATGGCGTGATGCACTAGAGTCAATGTACCAGGTCGAAGACGGAACATGATTTGAAGACCTTTTAGCCATAAAGGCGTAAAAGGCAGATTCTGTCTGCTAGGAATGTTCTGCAGCATTCGCTATCTGATGGGGCCCTCCCTGTTTCTTCTGTTCAAAAGCAATCCTCTGTCGGCAATCTTTCTTCATGTGGCTGAATTTGTGACAGTAATTACACTGAACATTTTTCTTCCTAGCAGGATCAAAAAACTGAGAAGAACCTTTCTGCTGAAAGGACTGAGAAGACTGATATTTGGCAGCAAAAGCATTTTTTGAGGAGGCTGATGAAGCACCACTACCAAACTATTGTTTCCAACAATCCTGCTGCATGAGTTTGGTGCATAACTCTGGAAACTTCAAATCAACATTAGTGGAGGTAATGTTGAGTGTTTCTATGAAGTGCTCATAAGATTTTGGTAGACTTTTCAAAGTGATGACTACCATATCTTCTTCCTCCATGGTCCGACCAATGGCTTCGTTGCTGATCTCGAATGTCTTTAATCCTGTTAAGATGTTCCTGTAAAGACATATGTTCGTCCATCATGATGGAGAACAACTAATTCTTGAGAAAGAAAGCTCTGCTCTTGTCGGATGTCTCGTGCAATTCCTTCAAATGTTGCCAAATTTCGGCAGTTGTCTTGCCGGAAGGAATCTGTGGTAACTGATCATCAGGCACAGAGAGTTTGACAAGCATGACAACCTCTCGATTTCAATCATCAAACTTATCTTGATCAGTACCAGCTATACCAGGTCTGAGCTCTTTGCCCAAAACAAGCTGGTCAAGATGCCTATATTCAAAAATGGTCAACATTCTCTGTTTCCAGATGTTATAATTGGTGCCATTAAAGCGTTGACCGCCTTCCAACATCAGATTTGTTAGTAAGGCCATCGGCACGTTTCCCAAGACAGAAAAAAAACAAAAAAGAAGGTTGACCTGGATTTTAATGCAGATGCGCTGAAAGCACCTGTAGATGAGAACGCTCTTGCCGTATTTCTTCAGGCAGTCTCTTTATGGCAGCAACGTCTTTTTCTGCTACTCAATATGTTTGTATGTGCTGATAGCCGATTAAAAAAAAAAGAACGGCTGCATTTGACTAGATTCCTCCAATGGCAGCAGCAGCGACTTAGATAGACAACAACAATGACAATAGCGTATCGAACGAGGTAGCATATTGGATATGTGTCGTTGTCCAAGTTATTTCCCACTTTGATTGGCAACAGGTTGTCTGTGTCTTTGTTTCGATTGCTGACAAATGGACGCAAGTCGTAGTCAAGGTACGAGGAATATGAGAATGGGAGCCCATCTATAATCTTCCGCCCCTGGATCGAACCCCTGGATATTCCATCAAAGTGTTCTCAAGCTGCCTCACAAATACGATTACGAATGTGGGTCCGACCTATCACTAGTATGAGTGAGTCGCCCAAGGAAAATGACAACCACTGGTGAAAGATTAAAACTGCATACAAATTTTCGAAATGATGGAGAAGTCAACAAGGGGCAACTGTCGAAGGGATCAGCAGATGATGGCGAACTAAAGACTGGTTGAAATGCTGATTTCGGAAATTTGGCAGATGCGAAGACTATCACAGGAAAGACCGATCACTCTCGATGCAACTATACCGTTGATAATGTAAAATCAACAGCTATCTCGTAAGCTATCCCTCCAAATCAACAGATATTAATATTTGCGAGGAGATAGCTAGAAGAAGGGTGCACTCTTGCGGGGGAAAGAAAGAAAAAGATAACTAGAAAAAGATTTAAAAAAAAAAAATCGAGATTTGATATTGAACCCAATGATACAATTGAGCGAATTAAGAAGCGAGTTGAGGGAAAAAGAAGCAATACCACCTATACAACAAACAATGAAACTCCCAGGTTCGATCCCCATGACTTATCCTTTAGGCATTGGAGATAGGAGCGGAAAAAACCTTCGATTACTGCGCTAAAAGAACGAAATTATGACGCCCAAAAAAAAATTCCAGATTCCTAGAGAGCTATTTCGAAATGAAGCAAAATTTTTAGATAATGAAAAATTATTTCGAAAAATACCTAAGCTTTGATACCATAATCAATGAATGAATTGAATTTATTTACATGAGCAAAATGAAGCTCAATAAGTAATACAAAAATAAAAACATCAAGTTTCTATTAGGAAATAGAAACAACCAGTTTCTTCTAAGAAACTACTAAAAAGATAAAAATAGAAACAGCTAATAAGAATGAGCATTAATCACTAAATAGCATTATTCTAATATTACAAAGCAGGGTTAGTACTTGGCTTTATGTTTTATTCTCTCTTATTTGGCAAATATTATCTATTTTGAACAATTGTTATTATTTTAAGTCTCAAATTGTTGAGCATCCTATTGCATTTTCAAGTATTGTCAATTTATTGTGCTTGCTAGTATCTTATTGGCCGCTTTCATTATTAAAGGCATTAATCTTTTGGAGCATCTTTATTTCAAGCATTTTTTCCATGCATTGCTTTTCCAGATTCCTAAAGAGCTATTTCGAAATGAAGCAAAAAATTTTAGATAATGAAAAATTATTTCGAAAAATACCTAAGCTCTGATACCATAATCAATGAATGAATTGAATTTATTTACATGAGCAAAATGAAGCTCAATAAGTAATACAGAAATAGAAACATCAAGTTTCTATTAGGAAATAGAAACAACCAGTTTCTTCTAAGAAACTGCTAAAAAGATAAAAATAGAAACAGCAAATAAGAATGAACATTAATCACTAAATAGCATTATTCTAATATTACAAAGCAAGGTTAGTACTTGGCTTTATGTTTTATTTACTCTCTTATTTGGCAAATATTATTTATTTTGAACAATTGTTACTATTTTAAGTCTCAAATTGTTGAGCATCCTATTGCATTTTCAAGTATTCTCAATTTATTGTGCTTGCTAGTATCTTATTGGCCGCTTCTATTATTAAAGGCATTAATCTTTTGGAGCGTCTTTATTTCAAGCATTTTTTCCAAGCATTGCTTTTCAAAATTATTATCTTTATTTGAATCATTTGTTTAGCAAGCACTTATAATTTGGCACTAGTCTCTTTGTCTCGTCTTGCAACTTCTATACTTGTCTATGTATATGCTCATAAAACCCACGAATGTGCTTTGATTCTCTTATTGTTTTATTTAGCGAAATTTATCTTTGTCATCTTTCACTAACTCCTACAACTTAATTAGTTAACCCTTAGTTTTTCTTGTAGGGTCCAACCGTCTTGGCTTCGACTAGGAGTAAGCCTAGACAGAGGAGTTGAGAATTCAATGACAACCTCAACTCGAGACTTGCCCCCAAAGCCACACCAAGTAGAGTTAGAAATTTTCTCCACGATAATCCCAGATGTGAATTAAGGTGGCAACATGCCCCATCACAAGGCTTACTAGATTTTGTGGAAACAATGATAATGGGTGGAACTTCTAAGTTGCCCTCAATTTGTATCTTTTTTGAACTTTAATACTTTACAAGAGCAGGTCTGAAGGTAACAGGGAAGAAGACCCTTTCCTTGCAAGGATCCTCACCTCTGCAGCATTGACCTCGCAGAGCTCATTATTCTGTGAACCTGCCTTGCAATGCATTGCTCCTACAAGGCTTCACAACATTTTGAATCACAACTTTCTTGACATGCAACTTTTGCATTCTGCAACTCATGACTTTGTTCACTTCCAACAGTCTTTGCAAACTCATGATCTCTAACTTGCCTAGATCAAGTTTTTCCATCACTACAGTGAAAGAAGTAGAACGCAATACTAGGGTAGATTATTGAACTCTTCCTCGAGGACCCACACTAGATTTTCACCCACTATGGAGAAAGAGAAGCCCATGGCTTCAATATAAACTCTAAATCACATCCTGCAAGTGTCTTGGGAGATTATATGATAGCAGGTAAGGATGATTATATTTATTAATAGAGAAGAGTTCTACCCAAAATGGCTGTGCATTAGTCTTCAGATTTACAATTGGTTTGAATTTCATAGAAGTACACTGTAGATACTAGACACACTGCATTGATGAATTTTTCAATTTTGTTGACTACTTTTGATCATTCACAAGCCTTCATGTACTTTCTTTTATTCTTCTTGCAAACAAAGAAATCAACTTTGCCCTCAAGCAATAAGTCAAAGCTTATCCCATTGATGATCATGTTTGAATGAGAAAAGTAAAGTTGCAAAGCAATAAAGACCACTACCTAGGCTTTCAAATGATTCCATATCACCTGGCAGTTAAAATTTGCTTTTAGTTCATCTTCTTGTATTGAATGAGTTCAGGTTAAATTTGACTCCCAAATAAATCAGGAGTTTTTGTTCTAGGCTATAGTAACCTGACTTTTTGTCTCGCAAAACTCAAACAATGGTAGTTTCTGCATTTTCTTATAACTAAAACCTTTAAATTTCACCTAACTTGTGCAACCTTGATTCTTGAATCACAAGCTGTTAGATTAAATCAAGCTGCATATAATTAATCAACTTAAATACAGACACGAAATGAAACATTTATCTTATCGACATTGATACCATTGGCTCCAGAAATAACTTACATCTGGCATTAGGCCCACGGATTTCATCTCATCCATGAAGTAAAGAGCATCTTGGAGTCTAGCTCCTTTCATTGCACCTACAATCAAAGCGTGAAAAGTGTCCCGAATTGGCTGGACTCCATCCAATAACATGTCATCATACACATCCCGCAGCAAGAAATTTCTGAACCATTTCCACACCAATAAATCCTCAGATAAAAAACTATTGAAGATCTTCATCTAACATACTATGATTACAAAACAAAAAGAAAGGTACATCCTGATAATATAATTTTCATCATACTGAAACCAATGGCAAAGCTTAATGCAGCCTACACCTTCTCTGTGCAGTAAGAGATCCAAGAACTGTGTTGTATTCTGAAATATTGTTAGCATAGTTTCTCTTCGCATATTCCTCAGGTGCAACAGCTGAGAAGGTAGCAGTAAACACCAGCAGTGCACCTTCACATGTTAAAGGAAATGAATTCTGTTGAGGCAATACTGATGCCGATACCAAACTCTTACCTGCAAACAAAAGAAAGCTGTTTTATATTTATAGAGATAGTTAATTTTCCGGAAGTAGAACAAACTGTACATATCCATATGTTAGAATGCTATTTTCCCGAGAAAGTGAATCAGCAACCAATCTTCTTACTTGTTTTATCCATTTAAAGTGTAAAACTTGACTGAATGCAAATTATCAAAGAGCAGATTGAAGGCAAGAAGAAAATGATTGCAAAACAAAACCTTTGCTAACTACCAGGAGATTGATATGATGATCGTTGTAAGAAAGATTTAAATTCCAAAATTTAATAAGCCATAGTTTAGTGAAAACATACATGCCAGGCATTCGTCGGGCCATGCCTAACCTCTAATCTAATGAGAGGAGTTGAAGATAAAATATAGATCTCCATACCATTAAAAATGGATGGATAGAATAGCATAGCAAGTTGGATGAATGTGTTCATTTGGTATGCATAACATTGGCAACTTTTAATCTAATGAGAGGAGTTGAAGATAAAGTATGAATCTCCATACCATTAAAAATGGACGGATACAATAGCGTGGCAAGTTGGAAGAATGTGTTCATATAGTATGTTACTATGAGTCTCAGAGCCCTCTTGTACAATTTCTTTATTTTCCTTAAATGTCTTTTCCACATGCATCTCTTATTTTTATATTTACTATTCATGCTTCTTTTGTTGTAGGTTATAATAGTTAAATGGTTGAAGTGAGTTGTTTTGCATGTTATTTACAAAGTCACAAGCATGATACATCCTTAGAACAACTTTGAAATGTCATATTCATCATTGAGCTACTTGGATTGGTTTACTAGTTCGCAAATATAGAATTTCTGGAAGTCTTTTGTAGCAAAATAGTAGTAATTTTCTGTTATTTTTTAGCACATGTTAACGAGCCTATTTTGAGTTGATTCCACTTGGATTAAGTCGTAAAAACATTCAAGTTAATAACAAAATTTACCCCATAGCATTTGCACCTGATTAGGTTAGGCATTTGGTAGGTTAACTAGATCACTAATTCTTGAATTTCCAGTTTTTGGAGTAGTAATTTTCTACTATTTTTAGCACATGTTAACAGGGATATTTTTGAGTGGTTCCACTTGAAATGGGGGTCTAGGTCATCCTACTTGATAACAAAATTTGTCTCATCTCATTTGCATTTGATTTGCTTGGGCATTCAACAAGTTATCTCGAGGAGTAGCAGTCTTGTAGCACGTGTAAACTTGACCAAATTTGCTCCAAAAGCTTGGTTTTGTCTCTTAGGCTTGAATCGTCACCCCTAAGCTCTAAATCCATGATTGAGTAAGACCAAAGACTTCTTAAGGCATGCCTCGTCTCCACTACAATTTACCTCTACAATTTGGGTTAGTGGACAGATTTATGAATTGGATAGCACAATAATGATTTTCTTGATTGCCACATTTAATGAGTGTTGTCAATGGATCTAAACTCTCTGGAATGCAGTGATTGATTACATGCTCTTTCCTTCATGCAAGTAAGATTAGTTTGCTTTCTTTATTCTTAAGCGATGGCTTCTGTTTCAAGCATTGTTATTTCCATTCCATATACTAGGTTTCCTTTCAATGCAACATTTACATTTTGCTAGCTTAATGTTTACATTTTTGCAAGTAGTATAGCGTTTACATTTCTGCAATTAGGATTAACATTTACATTTGAGCAAGCAACATTTCTATTTCTTGCAAATAGGATAACATTTCCATTTTTGCAATTAGTTTAGGCTTGATTTCATGATATTGATTTCATTGCATCAGATCAATGAAAGGACACATTGTATGTTGCACATATAGTGTCGACACCTCTTAAGTTTGTATGAACCCCAGGTTGATAATTTAAGTCAATAGCCTTGGGAGTTGCAACAATCTTGTTGCAATATTGTGGCTCATCGCCTCTCATACCAAGCCCAACAGGCTTGCTTTAACCCATAGTGGGATTTCTTCAACCTGCATACATGTGCCCTTCTATCCTGCTCTTCAAACCCCTGAGGTTGTTCCAAGTAGACTTCTTCCTTAAGTGAGCCATGTAAGAATGTGGTTTTGACATCCATTTGATGCAGACTCCATCCTTGATTTGCAGTGAGAGCAATTATGGATTATATAGTGGTATATCGAGCAACTGGTGCAAATATTTCATCATAATCAACTCCTTCCTTTTGAGAAAGGCCATGAGCCACGAACCTTGCCTTGGATTTCTCTACACTTCCATCAACTCCGTGTCTAATCTTGTAGATCCATTTCGAAGTGGTCGTGGACTTGTTCTTGGGTCTAGGCACCACTTCCAAACATTGTTCTTCATGATTTACTCATATTCCTCAGCCATAAAATCTTTCCATACTTAGTGATTCACAGCTTCTTTGAAAAAGCAAAGGTTCACTTTGAATGATAGTACTCATGGCAGCCAAGTATCGTTGATACTTGGTGAGCTTCTTACTTTCTTGAAATGTTCCTCTCGAAGTAAAAAAAAAAATTAGCATCTTGAAGTGTATCCCGGAGCCATAGAGGTCTTTTCTTTGAGGTATAGGAATCACAAAGAGGTGGATCAAGTGGATCCATTGGGCCATCAACATTGGGCATGGGTTCATCCATCAGAGGTTCTTCTTGACTTTTAGCAGTATCATCATCCTTCCTTGTGATAGGGAGATCCCTTGCATTTCTGAGGGCAGTGTCTTCATCAAAGGTAACATCTCTACTTACTTCCACATCTATTCGACCAGCTACATAAATTCGAGATGCCTTTGAATCTTCATTATATCCAACAAATACACCTTTCTTCCCAGAGGCTTCCAACTTGTTCCTTTTCTCCTTTGGTACATGAAAATGTATCGGACAACCAAAGATTCTAAAATGAGCAACATCAGGTTTCTTACCAGAGAAGACTTCTTCATGTGGCTTAAAAACCAAGCTTTGATAAGGACTCTTATTTTGAACGTACACAATAGTGTTTGCAGCTTCTCCGCATAAACTTCAATAGGCCTTGTTCATGAATCATGGCAGGGGTGGCTTCCATAATAATTCAATTCTTTCTCTCGACAACTCCATTTTGTTCTTGATTATATGGAACAATTGTCTCCTGCTTAATACTTGCCTCTCTGCAAAAGTCGTTGAATTCATTAGATTCATACTTAGTTCTATTATCAGTTCTTAATGTCTTGATCTTCTTTCATGTATGATTCTCCACCAAAGCTTTGAAAGAATGGAACCATCTAAATACTTCATCCTTCTTCTTTAGGAAATAAATCCAAGTCTTGCGAGAGAAGTCAACCACAAATATCACATTGTATAAGTATCCTCCCAATGAAGTCATGGGCAAAGGGCCAGCCATGTCAGAATGGACAAACTCAAGAATATCAGATGTCTTGCTCTCACTAGAAGGGAATGGTCCCTTTATATGTTTTCCAACTGCACAACCTTGACAAACTCCTTCATGATTCATATGAAACTCGAGCATGCCCGTAACTATTTCCCTTATGCCAAGTAAGGCTTTGTAATGTAAGTCAGCAAATCTTCAGTGCCACACCTCACATTGAATAGGGGTGTTATTTACCAAAACTCCCAAAGGACTTCCACCAACTTGATAAAGACCATCAATCATGAACCCAAGAGCAAAAGCATCTTTAAAGTTCTTATTCCATACACGTACCTTTCCATCAATGAAAGCTACCTTAAAGCCTGTCTTCCATCGCCGAAAGAGACCAAATTCTTCTTCAAATCGGGCACATACAAAACACCCTGAAGATGAATGGTTTGACCATAGTTCAAGTGAAGAGTAACAGTTCCTATCCCTTTTACGGAGTAGGTGGCATTATTTCCAAGAATGATATTTAGATTAGTCTTCTTCTCCACTAAATTTGAGAGAACCTCCTTATATCCGGTGAAATATCGTGAGGCTCTACTATTAATTAACCAATGATCCAAGGTGTCCGGAGGAGAGGCAATAGACAAAGCAGAAATGAGATCATATTCATCTTGTTTTTCAACAACATTATTTTCATCATACCTGGCATTTCTTGTCCTCTTGGGACGTCGATTATTTCCTTCTCAAGTAGCAGGAGCATTCCTTTTTCCTTTGTTGTTAGACCTGATGTTTCTTTGATTGTTGTTGCTGTCCCTTGGAAGATTTTGCTTGTTAGGAGATTCTCTAGCATAGTGTCCAAACTTGTTGCACTTGTAGCATCTTCCTTTGCCTTTTCCTTTGAATCCCTTCTTAGATCCTTGACCCTGCTTTCTTGAATTAGATGAACCAGGATCATTCCTCCTTCTAGCATGTGCAAAGAAAGTAGTAGGTTCACTTCCATTGAAAGACTTATCTCTCTCCATCACCCTTATTTCCTCTTGAGCGCATCAAGCCAATAGTTCATCAAAACTAGGTATCCTGTCATTGTTGAGAATGGCGGTGACAAATGTTTCCCACAACCTTGAAAGACACCAAATGCAATAAGGGTGAGCTCCCTGTCAGCAGTAACTTCTCCAATAGATAGCAAATCATTCTTTCCATGAGTTATTCTCATGAAGTAAGCTTGTATAGACAACCCTTTGTCCATTTTGATATCCCTCAACTTGTTTTTGAGAAAGAGAATTTGATTTGCATTGTTGACCTTAAACATCTCTATCAACTTATTATACATTTCCTTGGAAGTTCCCAAATCAGAAATATAAGAGATTAAATGCTTTTGAATGGAGTCAGCTAGGATTTTCTTAGCTTTGACCTCACCTTTTCTATACTTCATTCTAGCAGCAGCAAGTGCATTTGAAGGAGACTCCAATACTTTTTCTTGCACATAATCCAACACTTCATGTTCCTCCAAGGTCAAATCAAGTGTCATCTTCCGATTATGATAATCTGATTTGTCATTTAATCTTATCCTCAATCTTGAAATAAGAGCTAGCAGCCATGAAGACTTATCCCACCAGTCCTTGTCCAACAGCAGCAAGTATTCCAACAGTGATTGCTTACTTCTTCCTTGGGCTTGTCTTCACCTTACCTCTGAATCTATGTTAATTTTTATGGTATGTTCTATGCTTGCAACAATTACTCCAATGTCTTATTAGCCTAATAATAATTCCAATAGCAATCATAGTAAGCTCCAGTAGCAATCAATTAGCATTCATTTTAGATAACCATTGACAGTTATTGTAGATAGAACATCATAAACAATGCACAAGAAGACAAGCCAAGACAATGAACACAGAGATTTAAGCTAATGCCAGGGCAAAACCCCACAAGGGGGAAAACCTAATCGATCCTTCTTTTTGATAAATATCAAATGTTCAACAGAGAGAAAATCCAATTTAGAACAACAGTCAAAGTCGAAGTATTGACTTATCCAATAAAGTTGACCAACCTATGATATGAAGCTCAATCTGATCCAATATAATCCTCATCAACAGTCTGCAATAGACAGTAGTCAATGTGCCCTAACCAGTGCAGTCAACAGTAGTCAAAAAGTAGACAAATAACCTCCAATTAATTCGGTTAATGCAGCAAGGAACTCAACCTTAGTAGCAGATAAAAGTCAACCCAAAACAAAGATGAAAAACCAGTCAAACTTAGTCAACGTTCTGCCATCAATGTCTATAATTCTGCCTCTGGTCAAAGCCAGTCAAACAGCCCAAATTACCTTGGTTTTTGTGCATAGAAATGCGGCGTCGCCAGACAAAGATATGCCCAAAAGATCAAAGTCAAAATCTGCTCAGAAAGTCAAAGTCAATGCTGGTCAAAGTTGCAGAGTTCAAATTTTCGGCCACCTGTAATTTCGACCTCCTTCTTCCTTGCACGTGTGAAGAAACTCTTGTAATTTTCAGAGCTATTGAACCCAAGAAGATAAGAGAAAAGTGTGATGATTGGATGCCAAAATGAGGAGGCCTTATGGTGTAAATATTGTGATCAACGAGGGGTCAAGGGTCATGACCTTTCACCAATGGGGTCGACTTGTAGATGAAGATGAGGCCGACTTGAAGAAAGGGTATTTATATGTATGCAAAAATTATAATTTTTGAGGTGAAAAAGAATGCCATCAAGGGTAGTCTAATGGAGTGATGCGCCATCAAAGGAGGGGATTTTGGGAAGGGGAACTGGCCCTTAGTTGAACCTTTTAACAACCCCCCGCCGTCAAACCCCTCTCTTCTCTCCCTCGTCTCTTTCATACCCTCAACCCCCCCAACTCACACCCAGACTCCCCCTCCCCTTACATACATCTCTAATCTTATAGCCATTCACCTATAGTGAAGGGAAACCTCTCTCCCAAATTGCACGTTTGCCCTTCCTTCAATTTGGATTTCGATGGGGTAGCTGCCCAACATCAATTTAACAAAGAGGATGGCCCAACAATTAAGACAACAACAAAACAATAACCTACGGAATGAAAAAACAATAGAACAATTAATAGGGGAAAACTTTGATTCTGATAGCATGGTAATTCTCTCAACAAATCTGATTTATTAGCAACCCAGGTGCACAATTTGGTTGATCTTTCTCTAAGCCAAATCTCTGAGCTTGAGTCAAAAAATCTATCCCTCAAGAAATTGTTGAATGGAAACAAGGTGTAGGAAGCCCTCCAACCCCTTAATGATGCCTTGCATGTAGAAATTCTATACATTAAAAACAAGAAGGAAGATAGCAAAACCTAGCAAGACACCTTTAAACAAGAAACTAAAACACACATCAACTTATGGGCACAAGTGATTTGAGGGAAGGACAAAGCTAATACCTAATAGGTTTGGATTAGATCTGACTCCATTCTTTTTCTCTAGTTCAAGTCTATGGTTAATAGGCTTCAAGCCTTTGAAGCTAGGTGGAAGTTGTTCTCTCTTCCCACCATGATCTTCTTGCATGAGGAACTCACTAGATCACAAGTTACAAAGTTCAAATGTTTCAATGAGTTAGTTATGGCAACAAGATCTGTAGGAAAGTGGGCAACCATTAGAAATCTCAAGGTTGTCAATTAAGGCACCCTAGGTGGTAACCTTAGCCTACGTTTCCGAGATGATGTGCCCGATAGGAAAGGCAACAAGGCTCCAGCATTTAAGTGGGTTACTAGAATAGTAATGGGTTGTTTTGGTCCTCACTAGTCATGATTGATCATGACCTTGGATCATTAGACATCCACCTCATCACTAAGACCCATGTTAGACCTATTCAGACACACCCGAACATTGTTGGTTACCACTGGTGTTTGGTTTGCAAATAAGAGAATAGGTGCTTAGGTAGGGTCAAAGGCTCTAATGGAGTAGCTTGTTTGATAAGGGACTACTTTCAAAGCAAGGTCTCTATGGTAGCCTCGAACAAGTTGTAATGTCCCCTTTTGAATGATCGGTAGAGGGACAACTCATTAGCTCATTCTCAACTCCATGGACTAAAGTCGTGAGGGAGACATTAATAAAGGGCATCCATTAGAAAATAATCGTCATGGGGTCATGATGACTTTATAAAGTGACGTTATAAAGTGACAATAATAAAAGTGATGGGAAACATTAGAAAAGCAAATAAAAATTAAAAGAGGAGGGAAATAAATTCACACTAGAGAAAAGGAAGGAAATTGGAAAAAGGGGAATTAAAAGAGAGGAAATTGATTCTCCTCTCATCACTATGCATTTGTTTTTTTGAAGATTGGAATGGAGAGCCTAGCATCTCATCTCTTCCTCCGAGGAAAACCCTTGGAAGAAAAACTAGTTTCGATAGATGATCATCCACCCTAGCTGGTTCGGAGGACAGATCATACAAATCTTTCATTGGGGAAGAATTTCTCTCTCATCCAAGGAGCTATTCATATGATACGGATTTAGACTACAAGACTAGTGGTTCTAGTCGATTATGGTAGAAGCAACTTGTGTTGGTAAGATGCACATCCACCCATTGCGAGTTGGGTAACACAAGTTAAGGGTCGGGTTGTTAGCCGCAATCACACCTCTGCTCAAGAGAAGGTTGATATCCACGCCAACATTCGAGGAGGGGCATGATATGCTTATCTCAAGCTACATGAGTGCACGAGAGGGGTCTGCGCTACTAATCTGAGGGTTGTGACCACACAAAGGATAGATTTGGGCTACTGCTCGGGCATGGGAAGAGCTAAGTGTTGCCTGTGACCACTTAAGACCACAGAAGACCCACGAGACTGAAGGGGAGACAAAGAGGTTCATCTAAGTTGCAGCCAATGCTGCCCACGTACTCACGCAGCTCATTTTATCTAAGGAAGAGGCATTGGACCTGTGGGTTTACTCGTGGGTTCACTGGGTGGAAGTGCACCAAGGGTCTGTGCATGAGGAGGGAAAAGAGATCCAGATTTCTAAGGGGCGGACTATAGCCCAGACTAGAGATACACTTGAGATATAGCCCATCCAGCACAACCGGATCTAGTGAAAGCATCCATGCTTGCAGTTAGGAGTGAGGCGTTGAGTTTTAAGGAGGATAATAAACAGGTCCTGAACCAGGGTGTTTTAGAAGCGTTGCAACAATTATAAATAAGGAGCAATGTTGAGGATCATAGCACCCGAAGATTACATCAAAGATACATTAGGTCAAATTTGTTGAGGAGACCCTCTCCAGTCACTAAATGAAGTTGACAATGTTGTAGATACACATATATAGGCAGACTCAGCCATCCTAGATATCTGAGGGCGTTAATCAAACTAGCAGGGATCCTAGGAGGGGTTCCTATAGAGCATCTACTAGGTCAAGTGGCAACAATGGAGAAATAGCCCATTGTCACCTTAGATAAAGCTCCCTAGGAACCAAGGTGATGGCCATAACGATAAGGGTAGAGCTCATGTATAGCTTTTGCCCACGTGCTAAATTTGTATGTCCCGGCCATCTTTTGCATTTTATGGTACATTTCCTATTGAGAGCAGCCAAATTATGCTTTTTTCTTTTCTTTTAGTTACATCAACCTTTGGGCATTGTTCCAGGCCTGACCCAAAGTGTGGACAAGGGAAGAGGGAGGCTAACTCCTTGTAGACCCAATGGGCAAATGTTGAACAGGATGGGATATATGTGGAAAGAGGCTATATTGAGCGGAGGGGATTGATTTATATGGTGTCAGGAAGCGGGACCACGCAACCAAAATCAGGGTTTCCCATGTAGTGCCACCCCTCAAGCTAGTAGCCAATAAAGGAGATCCCATGGGACTAGGATACAAAGTTAACCATCAAATTGGACAGAGGAGACAAGAGTACAAACCAAGCCCACTCTTTTCGACAAATCCCACCACTAATCCATGCCCAAAAATATCCATGATAAGTATACAAAAATACCCAGTTACATAATGAAAATCCATACCTTCAGGGTTGGAAGACCCACCTTCAAACATACGATCATAACAGATGCACGAGGGAGCATATGGCTGGCTCAAGTGGCAGAGATAGTGGCACATCGAGCTATCTAGTGGCTGCAAGGGGTTGTTGGTTGCCGGTTGAGGACCATCTAAAAGAAAAAAATTCTCCTATGGTTATCACCCATAGGTGGTGGGTAACATCTCGCTCCAACAGGAACATGATCTCTCAGATACTTAAACGGGGAGGTCATGAAAACGCCAACAATCTCTTGGGACCGCAAACTTATTACCTGCACATATCAAAGACCAAGCACACAGGGCAACATGTTTTTGAGGCGTCTTATGATCACCCATGCTTGTATTAGGCCATATGAATCAAATTTGGGGGCACCTTTCCCTTGCTTCGAATTCACAAATCCAAAGTCTCGCTTCTTCCAGTAACCTGTTTAATCTTTTGCTCGATCTTGACTGCATATCAGTATGTCATGCCGAGCAAGGACATGTCCAGGAATTCCATCTCATCCTGGATGTACCTGTGCAGGCAGCCGAGGTACTTAAGAACCAAATGCTTCTTAGAATCCTTGATACCCAACTTCGTGCGAAGGGTATGAAAAACATCGGTAAACTCTGGCACATCTTGGTCCCTTCCCTGTCGTAGTGTTGTCCACTTTATGTATTTATCCTCATAGCTCCTAACAGGGTAGTACTGCTCCTTGATGGCATCCCCGGAACGAGTTCCAAGTGGGTGCGGCTGAAAAAAGTGAGTTCGTACTTTCATCCATCTGCTCACAGTAGGTTTCCCACCAGTCCTTGACGTAGGGGGCTGCTTTGAGGAGTGCAAAGGTAATCTTTTCCTGGCTGGAAAAATCATGAACGGAAAAATATCCTTCTAGCAGATTTAACCATTTATCTACAACGTCTGCATCTATCTGACCCTCAAATATGGGAATGTCAAAGTTAACTTGTACCTTAAAGGGTGTGGCGCTTCCAGAGTAGTTGTCAGAAGTAGATGTGTCGCCCCTCGATAGCCGCTAAAGGATCTGGGCAAAGTTGTCCATCATCGCGTTCTTTTATCGCTCGAGAGCTTCCTCAAGCAAGATTTTGATAGGATCTCCTGCCCCCTCGTCTTTCTTTTTATCCGTCATGGGAGGTTGTCGGGATTTGCGAGGCTAGTCTTGCAAAAGTTCGACCAGTTCAAGCCCTAACTCCTTATATCCCGACCTCGTTGAGGACATGTGAAGAAAAACAGAGAAAGAGCAAACTGCAACAAATTACAGATATAACCATAAATACAAAGATGCAGTAGAAATAACACTTCATTTCATTAATATAAAATACTAAAATATGCTTACAAACAAAATGGAAATAAGACTAGCTCAGGCGATGGTAGCTTATCTCTGAGAAGAGATGTG
>APFE030357870.1:54478-85676 GCA_000404065.3 Pinus taeda | reverse complement strand
AAAACCTGTAAAATTCTCAAAAATGCCAAAAATGCCTCAAAACTCTCAAAATTTCTTGGGTTTGCTGCTAGGAGGAAGATAATGAGTATCATGGTGAGTGAGAGAGGCCTCAGCCAAGATACGGAGCGGGTTGGTCTTCTTCTTCCTCTTGCGGACCTCGGACAACCTTCTTTGGGACATTTTCATCTTCGCCTTGCAAACATGCATCCTAGCCCAATAACCTGTGATGACCGCCCTTTCCACCCTTATGAGGCCTCCTCTGTACCTCAACCTCTGTAGATGATGAATGGTCATCACCTTGCTCATAAGTCTCGGTATCTGACATGGTTTTGGAGCAAGATGGCAGAGCTGAAAAGATAAAATAGAACTGCTGCATCTGCCTCAAATGCTGAGAAGTAGGCTGTTTTACAAGGGGAAAATCATAAGGAGGAAATGTTAGGGGAGGATTTTTTATAAAAGGAATGGGAAATATATAAAAACAGGGATTTTTAGGGATAATTCACAAAATGTTAAACATATCATCTCATCTTTCAGGAAATCATTTGCAACGAAATACTTTTATTAGGATTTTATCATAAGGGAAAACATGTATGATAGTGACTAAGGGAAATGACATACATTTCAACAGGGGTATGGGACAACATTGTTCATTTGAGTTGTTGTCCTTTAATGTACATCATGAGGCAAACTCTGTTATTTCAAAAAGATTCATGTACATTTGGTCGTAGGGGAAGGAGGGCTTTATTTACATTTTTGTCAAAAGGAGAAAAGGGATTTCATTGACAACTTCAAAAGGAAAAGAGTAAAAGGGAAAACAGGGTTTGGTTTTGGGAGACACAGCAAGTAGACCATAACTACAGCAATATGTCCATTGTCTAAAAATATATAGCTGCATCTTTTTTGTTTTTCTTTTTTTATGGATATCATAACAGCAGCATGCCTTTTTTTTTTTTATACACAACAATATCTCTTTTGTTCATATTTGGTATTTGGATATTTATTGCTATTTTTCTTCACTAATTATTTTTATTTTTGTTCTTTGTTTTCCTTGCTGTTGGTCCATTGTTTGTTTGCTGTGTGGAGGGTATTAGGGTTTGGGTAAAATATGAAAGGGCATTAGGGTTTTGTAAAGGGATTTGGGGAGGGATAGGTTTTTTAGGAATTTGGGATGGGAAATTTAGCATTTTTTTTGCAAATGAAATAAGAGATAAACATGTATTAACATTTGTGAATTTAATTTAAAAGGAAACAAGGATGGGATAAGAGGGACTTAAAACTTTGAGAAAACACACAAACCATAGCATAATGCCTACATTAACAACAGCCAAATTCACCCATTCTCTTGCAAATCTTAAAGGATAAAACCATTAAACACATCATTATTTAATCATCCCTTGGCATCATTGATGAATTTAGAGCCTACCTCGATCGATTTGGCACTTGGGAGGGTGATTTAATTGATTTGGAGGGTTTCTGGCAAACTCAAGCCGAGTGGTCGCGCCCCAGGTTCGAGTGGTCGCGCCCCTTCTGAAAATGCACTGTAGGAGTGGCGCTGAGTGGTCGCACCCCGCCCAACTGGTCGCGCCCCAGGTTCGAGTGGTCGCGCCCCTTGGAAATGACCCAATTGCTGCAAATCGCCTTCTTTGAGCTCTCTCTTATGTTTTGCAAGCTTGCAAATGCATAATGAGGCTATGAAGAGGGAAATTTAGTCTTTATAGGCCCACATTAGAAAAAATTAAATCATCAAACCCACTTTCTAATGTTGTATGTTTTGACATTCATTTTAACACTGTTTTAAGTTTCACTTTGCTTGAAATTGATCTTTTGAGTGCTTTAACTCGGTTCTTTTTGCAGGTTGACTATCTGATGGACTCTGGCGAGGAAACCAGGGTTATTGCCGGCATTTTGAAGAATTTTCCTTATTTTTGCAAATTTCACATGACCTTGGGTTTAAAAACAGAGTTTTTAAATCCAAGGTATAAATGAGCTGTAGCTGATGAAAAATATCAATGGAACATATTTACATACCTCCTTCTGGCTTGCTGGGACTATTAGACCTTTGACTCATGACCTTGCAGTGATTTTGACCAAAACCCTAGACCTAGACTTGGGATTTCAAGACAAAAAGAAAACAAGTGTGACACAAGCTTATTCAAGTGATATGACTTGATTCCAGCAAAGCCAAGAAGGGAACAAAGACCAGCTCCTCCATCAGTGTTATGGCATGCTTAACGGGATGCAAAACTGATGCTGATGAGACACCTACCTATGCATATGCAAAGAGCTGTTGATCACCGATGGAGGGCTCAAGACCGACACTAACAGATACCATGACTAAACTTTGATGCATACATACCTCATCTTGATTCTTCTTTGATCATCGTAGCTTCATTTGGTTGTTCTTGGTGTGGCCCTTCTTGCTTCATCTTAGCTTGCTTGCATATCATTCTTTTCTTGAATCCCATGAATGGGATTCCCAATGAGACATCTGCGTTTGTTTATGAATCTTCTTTTGAAGATTTCATCATAGGATCTTAAAGACCCTTACCCTGCAAATGTTTCTTTCCTTTTGATGATGAAGGTCTTCTAAGATTCTTCATCATGATCAATTTTCTTTTATTGCGGATGAGGTCCTACTCTTGGTATGCTCCTTCTACATGAATGCCTTGAGCTATATCTACCATGCTCCTATATTCTAGGAGATATTTCTAACCATGCATTTTGTTCTCATTTATAAATGCTTTTTCTACACGAGTATTTTGAACTCTATGTACTTCAAGCTTCTGGATTTTAGAAGATGTTTCTAGCCATGCAATTTTATTCTATTCCTACAGGCTCCTATACTAAAAACTTTGAAAGAAGACCTTAAGTAAAGAAGTAGACTTAGTCATAGCAGAGATCCAAAGGATCTCCCTTCTTTTGCTTTTTGTCTTCTTCTTTCATTTCTTGAGTCATATGTGTTAGTTTTTGGTAGTGTCGGATGTGCTCTAGCCATGAAAATTGGTGGAGAGGCTAAGGCACATGAGTTCTAAAGAACCCAGAAATCGTTTGGTGAAATTCCACTCGGATTGTATTTTATTAAAATAATTAATATTTTAATGGGGTTCCGATGTCTAAACTTAGGAAAATTAAAGTATTAATGGGTATTAATAAAAATATGGGTGAGAATGTTGTAGAAAGCGGATCAAATCAAGTTTTTAATCTTAGCCGTTGATTAGAGAATTAATCTCAGTTGTTGAAGTCTCAACGAGAAAAGTATAAGGAGGCTTGGGGTTCATTTAGAAATACACACACAAAGAATGAATTGATCTAAAACTTGATTTTTGGGCATAGGAAGCTGAAAAATTCAAATTGAGTGATGATTCTGTAGTAGAGCGGCAAGGATAGTCTGGGCTAGTCTGGGCCCACGCAGGCCTGATGCAGAGCAGAAGCTGCCCTCACGCAGAAAGCCGGAAACTGCCGGGAGAGGTTGACGCAGAAGCTCCAGGAGGTAGAAGAGATAGCGTAGGGCTGACACAGAGCTTGTAAGGCTAACACAGGGCCTACATAGGGCCAACGAAGAGATAGGTGGGGTTAGCCAGTTCTGCCGTCGGATCAGCTAGAAACTGTCGGGTGAAGTGAGGTAATCTCTCTCAGTTTTCCGCCATTATATTTTTTCTCTGTCACTAGATTGCGGGGAGGGCATCCAACATTGTATTCAGAACTACTGCTTAATAAGAGAAAACCCTCAGAGTTGCTACACCAGTTTTCTCACATTGGGTTTTTCCAGGGACTATTTTGTCCAAAAATAACTGTGTCCTATGTATCTTGTTCTTTGCTCAGTTTCTTGTTTATGTAATCAAATTAATTTGGTGTAGGCTGCAGAAGTAATTTGCTTCATTATTATTCAAAGAATAACTTGATAATATATATTAAAATCATGTAGGTGAAGTAAATTCAGTTTTGTTGTAGTAGGGGTTCCTTTAGGATAGGAATTTTCACGTGGTATTAGAGCATTGATTTTGAAACTGGAAGAACAGATCCAACAATGAGAAGAGAGGCCAATAGCTGCATTTGGCGGCAATTCGAATCCCCTTGAAGGGATTGTGCAGTCCTTGCTGGGAAGCAGAGATTCCGAGGAAATCTCTCTCTGAGAGAGTCAACAGAAAGATATGATTTCCAATTTGTGAGCTTGCAGAGGCAGAGGGAGTGATGCAAAGCCTCAACGTAGTCCTTGAATGGTGCAGTTTCTGGCAAGGCAGAAATTTGTCGGAAAAGAGCGAGGACACATTGAAGGGGAATTTTCTCCTCAAAGGACTTTACTCGCCAAAAGCCCGAATTCTTCACTTGTCGGACAACAGATCAGTGTTGAGCAGTGATTACAAGAGTCAATTCGACAGTTTGGGTGAAATGGCATCACATGGGCTAAAAGACCAGGACAGGTTGGAAGGAGCTTCCAACTATGTCATATGGAAGACCAAAATCTTAGCTATTCTAGAGGAGCACTATCTCGAAGCTTACGTTAGGAGTGTTCTGGTTGTTCCCGCAGACAATGATCAGAAGAAGGAGTACAAGGCCGAGTAGGGGAAGGTGAAGAAGTTCGTACTCAAGGGAGTTCGACATCATGTGGTCTCACACTTGCAGGGCAAAGATACAACTCGAGAAATGTGGGAAGCTTTTTCTTCACTGTATGAAGGTTCTTTCGAACAACGGAAGATGTACTTAGAACAAAAGTTGTAGTGAACATTGATGTAGAAGGGAGAAGGGGTTAATTGCTATCTCCATCGTCTTCAGGACACTAGAGACCAGCTTCCTATAGTGGGGTCTACTCCTTAGTCTACCGCGATGGTAAGGACGACCCTGAATGGAGTCTCAGATAAATGACAAGTCTTTGTCCAAAGTATATTGGGCAGGGAAAGACTACCTTCATGGAGATGTGGGAAGCCCTTCAACAGGAGGAATTAAGGAGGGATTTATTTAAGGTCAGCCTCAATGGCAGCAGTGGGAGTGGCACGAAGACCAAGGAGGAGGAAGAGAACGCAGCTCTAGCATCAAAGGGACAGCAGAAGCCAGAGCGGAAGAAGGACATTTCGAAGGTGAAATGTTTCAGATGTGGCGAGATGGGCCACTTTGCATCCCAGTACCCTTTAAAGCAAAAGGATAAGGATGAGAAACATGATCCTAAGGCTGCTCCAACAAAAATTGACGAAGATGAGTTTGCCATGAGTGCCCATGCATCTCCATGAGGGAAATGGGGCAATATCGAACTGTAGTAGGGAGGACTACATGTGGGCAGGATCCTTAAGGAGTCCACCTCTTGGATCAATTCCTTGCTACGAGAGCCTGAGATTCAGCAATAGCGAGATGGACTTAGTGTCAGATGATGCAGTGGTTTGTTTGGAGAGACAGATGCAGTAGCTAGAGACCAGAGACTGATCAGTGCAGAACAAGGTTGGCAGTTGTGCAAAAGTCAGCACCGGCGTAAAAGATTCAGAGGGTCAGAGACTAGTAGCAGTGAAATTCCAACATTCACATGGTATTATGTTGAACATAGTTAAGTTCAGTTGCTTCTCTTCGCAACTAAGTTGCAGTATAAGTGCAGTGTTAGCAGTGGAAATGCTAGTAGCATAGCAGATTTAGCACTTGAGAGGGAGCTATAGTACAGATGCAGTAGTGACAATGGAAGTGTCATGGGCAGCAGTACAGTAGCAGTAACAACACAATGTTGGTGGCAACAACAGTGCGAAAAGGAGATGCTTCAGAGACAGAGCAGCATGCAGTTGGACATTGTTGCTAGAGCACATTCCTCGCTAAGAGGGAGTGTTAGTTTTTGGTAGCATCGAATGTGCTCTAGCCATGAAAATTGGTAGAGAGGCTAACGTAAATGAGTTCTAAAGAACCCAGAAATTGTTCGGTGAAATTCCACCCAAATTGTATTTTATTAAAACAATTAATATTTTTAATGGGGTTCCTAAGTCTAAACTTAGGAAAATTAAAGTATTAATGGGTATTAATCAAAATATGGGTGAGAATGTTCTAGAAAGCGGATCGAGTCAAGTTTTTAATCTTCGTCGTTGATTAAAGACTTAATCTCGGTCGTTGAAGTCTCAATGAGAAAAGTATAAGGAGGCTTGGAGTTCATTTAGAAATACACACAGAGAGAACGAATTGATTTGGAGCTCGATTTATGGGGCTAAGACGCTGAGAAATTCAAACTGAGTGATCATTCTACAGTAGAGGGCCAGGGATAGTTCGGGAATACCGAGCAAAGAGGTGGAGAGCCACTAGTGGAGGCAACACAACATCTAGAGGGACTGACGCTGGGCCAGTTTGGGTCCACGCAGGTCTGACACAGAGCTAGAAGGGCCAGGGAAGAGCAGAAGTTGCCCTCACGCAGAAAGCCGGAAATTGTCGGAGAGCTGTCGGAATAGCTAGGAGAGGTTGACGTAGAAGCTCCAGGAGGCAAAAGAGACAACACAGGGCTCATGCAAGGCCAACGCAGAGATAGTCGAGGTTAGCCAGTTCTGATGCCAGATCAATTGGAAACTGCTGGGTGAAGTGAGGTAATCTCACCCAATTTTCTACCATTATATTTTTTCTCTGTCACTGGATTGTTGGGAGGGCATCCAACATTGTATTCAGAACTACTACTTAATAATAGAAAACCCTCAGTGTTGCTGCACCGGTTTTCCAGCATTAGGTTTTTCCTAGGACTATTTTGTCCAATATTAACTGTGCCCTATGTATCTTGTTCTTTGCTCAATTTCTTGTTTCATGTAATCAAATTAATTTGGTGTAGGCTGTAAAACTAATTTGCTTCAGCATTATTCAGAGAATAACTTGATAATGTATATTAAAATCAAGTACGTGAAGTAAATTCAGTTTTGTTGCAGTAGGCGTTCCTTGAGGATAGGAATTTTCACAATATGAGCTTCTTCCCTTTTTCTTTTGTTGTTGTTGTCTTTCTTTAGTTTAGGACAATTCCTTTTGTAGTGCCCATATTCTTGGCATCCATAGCATTAGATTTTGGACATATCTTTGTTGTTTGTTCTTTGTGGGCCAAATTTTCCCTTTCTCTTGGCCATGGTAGAAAATGTTTGCTCCTTTGATCCCACATCTTCCTTGGCTTTGAGTCCGGTTTCCTCTGTCTTGCATAGAGACCACATTTCACTTAGTGTGGTAGCTTCTTTCTTGGCATATATGCTTGATGTGAAGTTGCCCCAATCCTCAGATAGAGCATTGAGTACTACAATTGTCATTTCTTTGTCGAACATGACTTCCCCTAGCTCTTGAAGTTGCCCCAATCCTCAGATAGAGCATTGAGTACTACAATTGTCATTTCTTTGTCGGACATGACTTCCCCTAGCTCTTGAAGTTGATCCCTCATCTCAGAGATCTTCATAAAGTAGGGAGCTATTCCTTCCTTTGATATCTTCATCTTTTACAATTAATTTCTTAGAGATATCACTTCTCCAGTTGAGGTTACCGAGAATAGCTTTACTAGTTTATCATAGATTTCTTTTGATGTTTCAAATTTGGAGACATAAGGAATGAGAGAGTCCTTGATAGATTCTATTAGAATCCTTTGAGCTCTTGTATCAACCTTATTGTACATGGCTAAGGCTTGGGTTTGTTCCTTAGTTGGGATAGTGATATTCCTTTTGATATGTGTTAGAAGTTCATTCTCCTTGAGAAGTAAATCAGTCCTCTTCTTCCATGCAAGAAAGTTATTGGTATCTATTAATTTGTTGCTTTCCTTGCAAAAAGACATTGATGTATATTCACAAGGGGACATATACTTACTTGACAAATTTTTAGATGTAGTGGATTTGCTTTCTCCTTGAAGATTTGATCGCTTACCTTCCTAAGATCTTGATGTTCTTCTAGTTGCCTTCTCCAAGTGGACTTGCTTGATGATGAGATTTGCTTAATGACTTGTAGATGATGTAGGTCCCTCTTTGATCTGCTCTTCTTTGTAGGTGCCTTTATGTAAGGCTCTTATTCTTGCTTTGTAGTCTTCCTTGATGAATGATAGATGGTAGGCCTTCTTGTCCTTGAAGTGATTGAGACTTCTTGGCTTGATTCTAGATGTCCTTCCTTGATGAGTCACCTTATGAGTGTTCTTGAGATGCTCTTTCCTTGATGTGTCACCTTAGCTCCGACACCATATTGAAGAATCAAGGGCAATTAGGTGTGGTGTGATTCTTCTTGACTTGATAACAATTTGTGGTGTCTTTTCACTTTTCCTTGTTAACTTAATTTTCTTCTTCTTATTAATGCATGTGTGTGTACTTCATCAAACTGCTATAAAAAACATAAGAACAAGAACACAAGATGTTGGCTCTCTACTAGGGCCAAAACCTCTCTTCTCTTGAAAGGAAAACCCTTTAGTAAGTTTCTTTTATTGAAGCTTCTTATTGATCAATGCCAAACCCCAGACCCTTGACATGAATATCTTCCAAGCACAAGCCAAGTCCTTCCTCCTTTCTGCACTTTGTCCCCTGGAAGTCCTTCCTCCTTTCTGCACTTTGTCCCCTAGAAGTCCTTCCTCCTTTCTACACTTTGTTCCCTGGCACTCCTTCCAGCACTTCATTCCCCAACACTTCATTCTTCTTTGAACTATTGGTAAGTCTTGTTATACTTTCTCTAGAAGACATGCCTTTGATGAGACCCTTCCCTTATGATGATCCCTTCCTTCTCTTCACCAACCAAGGAGATTGTATGTTTTTAATGGGAGGGTTGTTATAACAAAAGGAACAACCTCCTTCTCCTCGCACGTGGGACGGTAATAAGCTTTATAACAATCCTATTACCATTGCTCTTCTTCCTTACTTATTCGCTTGACTGGGAGACCCTTTAGGCCTATGTTCTTAGCCCAAATAATGAGATATGTTGACTGTAAGTTGCTGTTGTTTTGGCCGTAGGAAGACCCTTCGGTGATGACTTCTCCTTCTTCGTTGCCCTTGGAGACTCTTATTTCGTCTTTCAACAACCCTTTATCTGACCTTCTACCTTCGCTAATTTCAGAGAGAATGCTTGACATTATAATGGAGTGGACACCCTCTATATATAGAGGATTGCCCCTACTTTTAGGCCAACTTGAAGGCTGACTAGGAGACTGTAGACCGACTTGACATTTATAATTCAGATCGCTTCTTTGGTGGTGTTACATGCTTGGATCAAGACTTGATGCTTGCCTTCCTAGGATCTTGATGTTTGTCTAGTTGCCTTCTCCAAGTGGACTTGCTTGATGATGAGATTTGCATTAGATGTAATTGATAAGGCGCAATCTCAGGTATATGTCCGCTGACTAGTAGATCAATGGGTTGCTTCTCAGATGTCCCATGATGAAGTTTGACCCTCTTAGGTCAGTGCGACTGCTCATCATTGTGCCGCATATTTCTGTCCATTTGAAATCTTCATCTTTTTCTTCCTAGCAGAGGGGATGTACGGTGGAAAAAATGACGTATTGGTTGGACAAACTCTGACTCAAAGTGAGGCGGATGCTCTTGTAGCACAACCTGTTCACCATTTTCCAACTTCTTTGGGACTTCCACGTGGTACCGTCTTTCAACCTCTCTGTATAGTCTAACAATTCCACCCGCTGTTGTGGGAATAGTGGCATAAGATAAATCCATCTGAATATACCCACCTAAATCAATTGCAAACTTCCTGGAAAGAAGCATTCCCCATACATTTGGCGCATCAATGACAGCTATATCCATGGTAATGATTCTGTACGGATAATCGGCTAAGGCAACCTGTAAATCTTCAACCATACCAAGGACTTCAACCTTTCTAGAGTCCATTGAACAAATGTTATGGTATGGTCTAGAAATCCTTAAGTTTAATTGCTCCATTACCTTATTGGTCATAACACTCTTAGATGTGCCAGAATCTAGCATGCAATTGTGAAGTAATCTGTCATTTATGCCCAAAGTAAGAAAAAATGGCTCATGATTTTCATTAGTCATATAACAGTTAATATCCTTTAACTAATTTCTTCATCCTTATGATTATTTTCATCATCATTTTTTTGAAGCATACCCGAAGCCCTGAAAAAAGATGCCCTTTGAGAAGGAATTTTTAATAATTCAAGTATTGGAATAGACATCTTAATGTTATTTATCCATGCTACCCAATCTACCTTTAAAGAAGGTTTATATCTTTCAACGGAACTTGCTTATCTTGACTTTGGCCTTTACCTTTTCTTTGATAAGTGTAACCTTTACTTTTAGCAAGTTCTAGAATTTGTTCCTATGATGGCTTTTCACCATATGCCTGAGTAATGGGGTCCTTTTCTTCATCAAAGGTGTTAATGGTGAAGGATGAAGAAATCATGTCTGCACATCGACCTTCCTTATAGTTTTCTTGATTTGCTTTGTTATCCTATTGATTCTTACTTTCTTCCAATATTCTTCTAGCAAATGCACATTTACTTTCTTCATGGAAACTCTCACAGGGTTTGCAGAAAGGGACAGGCTCATCAATCATGTTGGTAGACTCAAGCAGTGTAGGGGGCCTCTGATCATTCGGGGGATTCCTTCTTGACCATGGATTATTATTATTACTCTTGTTATTATTGTTATTCCTCAGTGGCACATTTTGCATTCGCATTATTTCTATCTGTATTAATTGATTTTGCGTTTCACCTATTTGTCTGGCATGTTCAATCTTCATTTCTCTTACCAATTGGGTTAATTCCTTAACAGTCTCGAATTCCTCTTCTTTAATTTCTTTTCCCTTAGACTTAAGTTGGATTCTTTCAAAACCAGGGATTTCTGATTCTTTAAAGGTTTTCTTATCCTTTTCTAATTCCTCAGCTATACTTTGAGCAATTACTAGAGTGTTGGGATGAGCACATCTGAATTCATATTGGGTTTCCACGGGATAAGCTTCAAGGTATTGTTCTAGAATAGTCTTGTCAGGAGGCTTGCAATCCTGAGTCATATCCTTTAGAAGCTTATTGAATCTTTGGTTAAATTCTTCCATCGTTTTATTTTCTCTTTTCTCTATAGTGTTGAATTCTTTAACCAAATATTTTCCTTCTCTTTTGTCCCCATATTTCTCTAAAAGTATCAAGGAGAGTCCTCAAAGAATCAAAAGCATTATCAGCCTTATCTTGAAACCAATACAAAGCATCATCTTCTAGATAAAGCACAAATAACTTCATTCAAACATCTTCATGATTATAAACAGTAGCATGAGCAAATTTGTGGATGAAGCTATTGAATTTCTTTATGTGTGCTTCGACATTTATAGCATTGTTCCCTTGGAAAAGCTGTAGCTTGCTCATAGTAGATTCGTTTGGCAGATCATGCAGATACCCTTGGATATTTTTGAAGTTGCAAGGCTTGTAAAAGTCACCCATGATGTCAAGATTTATAGGATGATTGATAAAAAGCAAATGGAGGTCAAGGAAGGCTTCCTGTCCGAGAAAATTTAAATGATCTCTAGAATATAACATGTTTAACCAAGCTCTTAGAACCTTTTCAGGATCGGGAGCAATGTTAACCAAGCTATCAGGATTCCTTCTAGAGTATGTTCTTGTGAATGGATGAATAAGTGGAGTCGTTGCGCAAACAAGAAACCAACCTAAATGTCCAAGTGCTAAATGTGAGAATGAACAAGATGAGAGGATTATTGAAAGGAAAAAGGATAAGGTGATGAGAAGATGAAGAATGATGAGATATGGAAGGTGATTAGAAGACTATGAGAAATTGTCGTAAAGCCAAGGTCCAATAAAATGGTCCCCAACAACAGCGCCAGAAAATGTTGTCGCCCAGATTGTATAGGCATCGCGACAACTGCTCAGGGTGGAAGCTATCACTCTGATCCCGCCCACTCTGTTCTAGCTGTCTCCCAACAGCTGGCTATGGGGGGTAGTCCCTATGGAATGAGGTGAAGGAAAACAATTTGGGAACCAACTTGTTTGGGAGACACAAATGAGTGGCATAGTTACTTGGTTAAATTTAGAAAGATTAATGATTAGATTAGATTTTGAGTATGAGACCAGTTCCTTAATGGAGTCATAATTCTTGCTTATGGTAAATTGAAACCAAGTGACCGAATGGACACCGGCGGCTTGAATGATTGACTAACCTATATGACGTGCAAGTCCTAGGACCTATTTGAGATGCAGTGATCTTGGTTTATTTTAATTATATGCCTAGTTTAAGTATGGCCTTCCCTTAACTATTTTGAAGTTGGGCTTCAAGGTAGGCTGTGGGAAGGAGGCCAAAAGGAAGCAGGCTAGGGCCTGATTAACGATACCTTCTGTTGTGCTCCTATCACCCTGCATTACAGACACTATGGCTCTATCGACTGCAAGGTCACTGTGTTAACCACAGAAGAGTTGCCAAGCCCCTCAAGCTAGGTGAGAAGGGTTGTCCTAGATCTCTATAAACCTAGCTTATGCTAGGAGGTAAATTTTTAATGCAGGCTAGATCCTAGAATGCTTATGCAAGATGATGAGTGAAATTATCTTGGATTAAGATTAAAGTACTTAGTGTGAATAATATTAAAGTAAGAGTACTTAACAATATTGAGATAACAATCTTAACAAGATAAATGCCAAAATATACAGGTGCAAACTTCACAAGATATTCCTCAAGATGTTAGGTTACTTATTAATTAACCACAAAGCTATAAGATGTCAATATTCAACAATATTCAATACTTAACATGAGCTAAATATCACTATTGAGATAACCAATGGGAACTTAGATGCCCAAAACAAGATTAAGAATGATCTTATCACTTCAATGGCAGTTATTAACAGGAACTCGATCAAATCAACAAGATACCAATATGATTAAGAGACTTATCATCAATAACAATTTATGATTCAAGTGATTTTATATGAGTGAGCTTATTAGATGTGAAATATAAATACATAAATTTACAAGAACAATACAATGTTGGCCGCCTTCACCATGTAAATGTTAGGAACAAAATATAAAGCTATGAAAACAGTTATGCAGTTTATGTTCCTATGATCTTTTTATGAGCAACAAGTGACTATTATGACAGCAGTAAGTTTATGACAGCAGTGAGTAAATAGCAAATTTCAAGTCTATATGCTTGCCCAATGTTATAAGAAGCAACCCAATTGCCAAGCAAACTTAGCTAACTAAAAAATTAGATGAATTAGCCCCTTCAAAATGTATTTTTGTCAGAGATATTTCAGATTTGATCTGCTAATTACAGCAGTAAATAAACCACAGATCAGCAAACTAACGAGGCTAAGAACAGTGCTGAAATTGCCTAAAAAAAAGAAAAATGTACCGGAAAACTGAAAATTTCAAGTTTTTTTTTACCCTTATTAAGTGTATGCTTCAGAAATTTCAGATCTGAAATCTTCAATTATGCAGTGAATTCCAGCAAGCATAAATTAGATCTAGGTTAGATTTAAGGTGCCCAAGTGGCCAAAATTTAGGAAAAATGAAAATATTACAATTTTGACCAAGCTAAATATGGTTTTAGGGCCTTATTATTACTGATTTTACTGTTGTATTAAAACAAAGAAAAAACAAGGGTTTAGAGGTCAAACCCTAAGCCCAAGGCCTTCTAGATACACTTGCCCAAGTGACCCAAAAATATTTGATGAATAAGCCACCTGGAAATCAAACTTTTGGAGCTCAAAAAATCTGCAAAACCACCAAAGGATCAGTCCCAAAACTTTAGATTAGGTTTTAGGGCAAACTAGGGCAAAAAATGGCCAAGAAGAGCCAACGCTAGGCCAAGGAAGGCTAGTATTGAGGGAAGAGAGGCTAGGGAGGGCAAATCAAGGGCTAAGGAGGAGAGAGAAGGTTCAAAAGGCTAACGTTGGGGCACATAGGCCGGACGCTGGAGGAGGAGACTCAAAGGCTGGACGGCTAAAGAAAAATCCCCAAAAGGGTTGTTATGGGACCCACAAAGGCCATGACTTGGGAAAAGAAGGCCACAGAGGGGGGCCGAGGCCTCTAGGCCTTACGGCCAGGCCAAAATTGGCCTTAAAACCTTGACGATGGGCCCACAGGGGAGGGCCGAAGCCCTAGAAGGTTGACACTGGCCCAAAAAAATGATGTAGAGGGGAAAAGGGTTGACGCTGGCCTTGGAGAGGCCAGATTTGGTTCCGAAAGGCTCGAAAATGAAAACCTTTGTCTCAAATAAAAGAAAAATTCATTTTCAAATCTAAATTTTGCTGCAAAATCTTCAGTGGATGGCCATGCAAAATTTCCTAGAGACTAGATCTTACCCTCAAGGGCCTATATCTAGCTCTACTTTAGCGTGATCCCTTTATCCAACCTGCAAAAATGGAAAATACAACACCCAAACCCCAAACATATACAAAATACTTTAAAACCTCGAAAACCCAAGTTAAAAAAAAAAAATTACAAGTTAGATTTACAAAATTATTCACAAGATCTACCAATATACAAGGGTTATAAAAAAAATTGAATTTTTGAGAAAAATACTCTTATGGAGTTTTTTCCTTTGAAGAATGGCTAAAAGTAATTTAGAAACCCCAATGTATACTATACCCTTAGTTAAGATTTAATCCACCATATAAATGTTTGGGATTCAAGCAACTTGGAGGCCAAGGACTGAAGTACTTGCAAGCACAATATTCAACACAACATAGAGATGTCCCTAGTCAGCACATACCACAAATCAATGAGAAAGAACAACTTGAATTGCACCCCAAAGTCTTTATTATGATTGAAAAAATAGTTCCCAGCAAGACAATAGTTACAAAGATGCTTCAACAACAATTTTCTAGCCAGAGATCAACATGTTAGAGACTCAAATGACTCTAATTTATAAATTTATCCTCCAAGTGGAAAAGTAACGGCTAGTTTCTTTGATCCTTGTCAAAATAATCTTGGCCGTTTATAAACACTTCAAGTCTTAGCCCTTGATTTTTTTAATTTTGAGGAATTTTCGAATATATCTTTTAATTCCATTTTTATTAGCTCAAAAATAATTATTTTGAGTTAATTTTATCAAAAAATTGACTTTGACTTGACCACCAAGGTCCAAGGGTTCAAATTTTCTTGAAATATACAATATTCCCTTGGTGGAGGACCTTCAAAAATTGATTCCTCTAAGATCCACGAATTTTTCCACTTGGAGAATTATTTTTCCTTAGACAATTTAATTTTGACTCTATTAATTAACTTTTTGGTTGAGGATTTAATTTTATTTTTCCAAAAAAATTAATTAATTTACACGAGGAGATTTAATTATTTTTCCACCCTCTAATACATAAGGTTTTACATTTACAACCCTCAAAGGGGGAATACACATTTGGCTTAGACCTTCAAGGCACATAACCCATTTATTAACTAATTAACATTAAATTTCAAAAGAATATGGGTAGAGACAACTTACCTATTTCTCACTTATGATTTTAGGGCTGAACGCTGGTTGAATATTGCTAACTGCAACAAAGTCTTGGGGACGACTCTCCACCCAACCGTAGGCTCAATTGCTCAAAATCTTGCTATAATTGGCCACCCCCGAGCCCTCAATTAACGTACTACTGCCAGGGAATCCTTTGTCTCACAATACTATTCTCGGAAGATAATGGATGATAGAATCATGGAATGATGGAATTCCTCTCATCTTCCTCACCATCTATTAAATAGAGCAAACATTGCAAGGAGAACCACATGCACACACTCCATGTGTCAACATGCAACTTTATTGCTCTCTTGTTTTATTTCTTTTGTTTTTACTTTTTGATAGCTTTACTGATTTTTACTGCTTTCTTGTTTTATTTCTATTTATATTTATTTAGAGCTTTAGTGTTATTATTTATTATTTTATTTATTCTTTATTTACTATTACTATTTTTTTTATTTATTGTTTATTATTTCTTGTTATTATTATATATATTATATTATTTATTATTTATTATTTATTATTTTTATTATTATTTATTATTAAGGGACATTACATACTCCCCCACTTTAAGGAACTTCGTCCCGAAGTTAAGCTGAATTATTTAACATTTTATTTTGTTATTTATTATTAAGGGACATTACAATCTGCGACACAATATGATCTAGTAGATTAAGTGATTTGTAATAAAATAATTAAGCCAACTAACTTAAATTATTCCCAAATCACTTTTACATTAGACTTGACTAAAAACACTAAGACTCACCTAAGTTTTCAACAATAAATTTCACCCTAGCTTTGGGGTTTTAACTTGAGGGAGAAAACTATTTTGATTGACCGTGTCTAGAAACACAGGTAATCAACGAGGTTAAAAGACCTCCTAGGATGAAATTCGTCATCAAAATCATAGATTTACCTAGGTTGTTACATATACTCAAGGTCTTACTAGGATCATTTACATTACATAACTTGCAGAACGGGCTTACAATGACATATAGACTGCTGATAGATGACTCGATCATGTTGAAAAAGTTTGGCAACTCCGCTTCCTTGGAACTTTGACAAAATGTGTGCAACAGGTCCCAATAGGACTTTAACTCTTTGACTCAACAAACCATAGAAGCATGAAGAACATGCTTATCTAATAAAATAATAATAATAATAATAATTCATTTTCTTATTTTTCTTTTACATAAAATATATAATGATAACAAGTACAAAGATCATTATGAAGTCCTAACTTAGTTACATTTTCTAAAACTCCTTAACTAGGGAGGTATTCATAATTCTATGACGGGTACAAGGATACTTCTCAAATTGAAATATTCTCATAAGAAGAGTCAGATTGATAAGCCATCTTTAAACATCAACATCATAACCAACAATGTCAAATATCAACATAACAAGGCCTTGACTAACACACTTTAACTCTCCACGAGATTACAGCACGATGTTGGGAGTCACTATTAAATTATGGTATGTTCTATGCTTGGAGCAGTTTATTTCTTTTCTTCTTATTAGCCACAAATTAGCAATCACATATAAATTAAGTAAATTGCAGCTAGAACATTAAACGATCAACAGAAAACAAGCAAAGTCAAGAGACACAAGCGTCCTCCTAGCCCTAATGCGTCCTCCTACTTCCCACGTGTGAGTTGCTCCTTGTATAACCCAAAGCTAAGGAGAGAGAGAGAAGAATGAGTGAGATGAGATGAGGAGAAAATGAATCAACCTCTCTTGTATTTATATGACTCGCTGGGCATGTGTGCCACGCATTTAACTATTGGTCGACCTTGACAATTTGTCAATTAAATACAAATAAATTTATATCTCCATAAATACTTGTCAGAATCAGATGATCTTTAGATCGATCCTACACCTCTTGACAAGAGGAATCTAGGAAAAACATCAGCTGCCATAAATGAGGTGACCCAGATGGAGTTTGGCCCTAGTTTCCAATTTTAACACTCCCTCTCAACTAGGGAGAACTCCATCTGCAATCCGTCTGACCCTTGCTACTATCCCAGCCATCAAATGCATTGCCCTGCACTACTTGTCCCTGCTCTGCTTTGCTCGAACTATGAAGAAGAAGAAATGATCGAGGATGTATCGTACCATTCTCCACTGACTCGAAGTCAATCTCAAAGTGTGTCATACCACTCTCACTGATCCTAGATCAATGGAGGTCATCCTAGCATAGGGAGTATGGTAGATACAACGATGCGTCCATTGATAGTACTACTATGGTCCCTAACCCCATTTCCTTGCTCATTGATTAGATGAGAAGTACTTCCCATGAGTCCTAGACTGCATGGGTAGGATGCCTCGATAGGAGAACTACTCATCTTGTCCAAAAGAGAACAGATCATCTTGTCCAACGGTCACCACAGGGGAACTAATCATCTTGGCCCACGGGAGAACTAATCATCCTATTCCACAGTCGCCACAGAGAACTAGTCATCCTAGCCCACAGGAAAATTAATCATCTTGTTCCACAGTCGCCATGGAGAACTAATCATCCTGGCGCACAGGAGAGCTAATCATCCTATCCTACAGTCGCCACAGGGTGTCACAGGGGAAGGTTAAACCTTTCACCCTGTACATAGTGCACCACCAGGGGATGATGAGTCGCCCTGTGGGCGCATGTCGCTCCAAGAAGTACCCCGCGCCCCCTTGAAGCTTTCAGAGCTCAATACATCATACTCGACCCGCATAAGAGGATCTTTGAATGACACCAAGTCGTTCTCGGAAAGTCAAGAATTTGACCTTTCCCAGGGGCTTCGTCAAAATGTCGGCGACCTGTTCATCTGTACCGATATGTTGGAGCCTTATTGCTCCCCGCTACACCATATCCCGAATATACTGGTACTTGATATCGATATGCTTGGAGCGATCATGAAATATAGGATTCTCTGATAAACGAATCCCACTCTGGTTGTCACACAAGATCACAGTGGTATCCAATGTAAATCCAAACAGCTCACTAAAGAGCTTTCGCAACCAAACCGCTGCACAAGAGGCCATACTAGCAGCAATGTACTTTGCCTCGGCGGTGCTCAAAGCCACTGACTTCTGCTTCCTGCTCATCCAGGATATCGAGGCAGATCCAAAGAGAAACAACACCCAGAAGTGCTCTTTTGGTTCACCACACTGCCTGTCCAATCAGCATTGGTATATCCATGTAGTCTCACATCTCTGGCAATGTATCTCAACCCATGAGTGATTGTGCCACGAAGATATCTCAATAGATTCTTGGCACCAATCCAATATGAGTGGTGAGGCTCAACCATATGTTGACTCAACGTGTTGACTGCAAAACATATATCCAAACGAGAGTTCACCAAGAACATCAATACTCTAATGAGTTGACAATACTCGGTAGCATTTCGTAAAACGGGTCCAACAGCACTACCGCGTAGCTTCTTGAAGTCAAGCTCCATCGGAGTAGTCACGGGCTTGCAGTTCACCATACTGAATCTCTCCAATATCTTCACCACATATTTTCCTTATGATAAGAAAATCTCCCCTGGTTTTTGCCAGACTTCTGGTCCTAGGAAATAGTGCATCAGTCCTAGGTCCTTCATCTCAAATTCAAAAGCTAACTCCCTCTTACATTTGTGAATGAGAGGGTTTGCACCTATTAGAAAGAGGTCGTCAACGTACAACACCAGTATAAGAGGATTATCATCTTCAACCTTAAAGTAAAGGTTAGGGTCGGCTTCACTCCTGGTGAATCCCAGCTTCATCAAGTAGCTATCGATCCTCTCATACCATGCTCGAGGTGCTTGCTTCAGCCCATAGAGGGCCTTCTTCAACCTGCACACAGGAGATTCTCAATCATGAATCTCAAATCCTTTGGGTTGCTACACATAGACCTTCTCTTTGATCGAACCATGCAAGAACACGGTCTTGACATCCATCTGATGTAGGTTCCATCCTTGCGAAGCAACAAGGGCTATGTTCGAACGGATGGTGGTATATCGGGAAACAGGTGCAAATATCTCGTCATAGTCTATACCTTCCTTCTGGGAGAAGCCACGAGCGACAAAACGAGCCTTATACTTTTCCACACTTCCATCAACTGCATGCTTTATCTTGTAAAACCATTTCGAAGTGACAATTACTTTGTCCTGGGGTCTGGGGACCACATCCCAAACATTGTTTTTCATGATGGACTCATATTCCTTAATCATAGCATCCTTCCATACTTGATGCTTGACAGTTTTGCGAATGACGAAGGCTCATTTTGGATGATCGTGCTCATGATAGTCAAGTATCCCTGATACGTGGTCGGCTTCTTACTTTCCCGGAAGGTTCCCCTGGGTGTAACGTGCCCTTCAACATCATCGAGTGTCCCCCTAAGCCATGAAGGCATCTTCCTAGAAGAGGAAGGCTCTTGCAGAGGGGGATCAATAGGATACATAGGTTCTTCCACATCGGGCATCGTCTCATTTTCCTTTTCTTTTGGTTCCCTGGTGTTAGCTTCTTTAGATCCCCTTTGAGTAGGAAGATTGTCATCATTGCTAAGAGCCATATCTTCGTCAAAGATGACATCATGGCTAATCTCGATTTCCCTTTGACCAACCACATAGATTCTATAGCCCTTAGTGTTTTCGCTATAGCCCACAAAGATTCCTTTCTTTCCAGATGCACCCAATTTATTCCTCTTCTCCTTCGGCACATGAAAATATATCGGACTTCCAAAAATTCTAAAATGAGATACGTCAGGTTTCTTACCAGTGAACATCTCTTTGGGAGTCTTGGAACCCAATGCTTGATGAGGGCATTGGTTGTGCACATATACAACGGTATTCGCAGCTTTGGCCCTTAGAAACTTCAGAAGTCTTTGATCATGAAGCATAGCACAAACAACTTCCACAATCGTACGATTCTTCCTTTCTGCCACACCATTCTGCTCAGGAGTATATGGTGTTGTTGTCTCCCTCTTAATGCCAGCCTTGTTGCAAAAGTCATGGAACTCATTGGATTCATACTCAGTCCCATTATCAGTCCTTAAGATCTTGACCTTCTTTTCGGTTTGATTCTCGATCAAGGCTTTGAAGTGACGAAACCAAGTGAACACTTCATCCTTCTTTTTCAAGAAGTATATCCAAGTCTTGCGAGAATAATCATCTGTAAAAGTGAGGTAATATAAATATCCTCCCAAAGAGTTCACAGGCATCATAACAGATATGTCTGAGTGAACCAACTGCAATATATCGGAGGTCTTGCTTTGGCTTGAGGGGAATGGTCCCCTTTTGAGCTTCCCTTCGGCACATCCAGGACATACACCTTCTTGCTATACTTGGAACTCGGGCATCCCTGTCACCATTTGTCTTGCATTGGGTAGAGCTTTATAATGAAGGTGAGCAAACCTCCGATGTCATAGTTCGGACTGAAGTGATGTGTCACAAGACATGACACCTAGTGGACTTCCTTCGACCTGATATAATGACTTGACTCAAAACCCAAGAGTGAAAGCTTCCTTAAAATTCTTTTTCCATACATGTACCTTGCCATCAATGAAGGCTACCTTGTAGCCTTTGTCCTCCATTGTCGAAATGGACACCAGGTTCTTTCTGAGATCAGGTACATATAGGACTTCTTGCAAATGAATTGTATTACCCTGATTCAATTGAAGAGCGACATTCCCTACTCCTTTCACGGGATATTTTGCGTTGTCCCCAAGAACAATTTCTAGGTTGGTCTCCTTTTCTATTAGATTGGAGAGAGATTCTTTGTAACCAGTGAAATGCCTTGAGGCACCACTATCAATAAACCAATTTCCCAGCGAGTCCAGGGGCACAGTAGTAGAGAGTGCTACTGGTAGACAATATTCATCTTGCTTATTGTTAACAACATTAGATTCATACCTGGAGTTTCTTGCCTTCTTGAAGGGTTGTCCTCTTCCTTGATTTCTGGCATTTCTTTTACCTCTTCCATTGGACCTGCCATTCCTTTGATTACCTTGAAAGTGATTTTGGTCATCGTCATGGTGTGAGTCCCTTTTATCAAGGCACTCCCTCGCATAGTGGCCCATTTTGTTGCAATTGTAACATCAACCTTTTCTTCCACCCTTTGGTCCAACCTTTCCTTTGGATTTAGCCCCAAAATTGTTTCTTCTTTTAGCATGAGAAGAAAAGGCATAGGGATGGCCTTTAAGTGCGGGCATTTCTTGCTTTTCCATCCTTGTCTCTTCTTGAATACATCTAGCCATCAATTCCTAAAATCTTGGGATGGCATTATTGTTGAGAAGATTAGTCCTGAATATATACCATTCAGGTGGCAGTCCTCCAAGAGTTGTGATAGTCATTTTCCTGTCAGGAATTACTTCCCCAATAGATAGGAGATCATTCTTGATCTCGGTGATCCTTAAGAAATATGCTTGCATACTCTCATCTTTGCCCTTCTTAATTTCCTTCAGCTTATTTCTAAGGAATAGAACTTGATTTGCATCATTAAATTTAAATAAACTCACCAGTCTATCGTAGATTTCCTTGGAGGTTGTCAGCTCGAAAACATAGGCCACCAGGCGCTTGTCGATAGAGTCTTGGATGATCTTCCTTGCTTTGACTTCTCCCTTGGACCACTTACTTTTGGCAGCAACGGATGCATTTGATGGAGGCGCAACAATATTGCCTCTCACATGGTCCAACACTTCCTGATCTTCTAAAGTCAAATTGAGAGACATCTTCCATCTGTGATAGTCAGACTTCTCATGGAGCTTGTCTTTGGCAGGGAAGAGTGTTGAGGACCCCATGAAGTTTTTAGGATAGCCTTGCCAACATTCTCTTCAGTGATTGCTTTTACTCTTGCTCTTCCTTGGGGTTTGCCTTCACCTCAGCTTTGCTTCCATGTTAAATTATGGTATGTTCTATGCTTGGAGTAGTTTACTTCTTTTCTTCTTATTAGCCACAGATTAGCAATCACATATACATTAAATAAAGTGTAGATAGAACATTAAACAAACAACAAAAAACAAGCCAAGACAAGAGACACAAGATGTGGCAGCTATCCACTGACAAACCCTAATGCGGGGAAACCCTTTGATCAAATTTTCTTTTATCTTCAATAGTTCAGCAAAGAGAAATAGTACAAAATCAGAATTCTGTAATTTTATATTAGCAGCAACAAACCCTAGATCAACAAAGTCAAACTTGGTCAAACGAGTTGAAATTGACCTCCAATATGCTTGATCAATTTCCAGTCAACTAGCCCTCGAACAGCCCGAAGAAACAACCCTTGAATAGCCCCAAAAACACAGTCAAACTATTGTTGACTAAAGTCAACCTGCTGCCCAAAACTAGGGCAGTCAATGCTGGTCAAACCTGTGGATGGATTGCCTTGATTTTTGTGCCAAAATCTGTGGCCTGCCTTGGAGAGGCAACCACACCAAAACCGCACCCTTGATGAGTCAACGCTTGGTCAACACAGGTCAAAGAGACCTTCAGCAACTTCTGCGTCCTCCTCCTTCCCATGTGTGAGCTGCTCCTTGTATAACCCAAAGCTAAGGAGAGGGAGAGAAGAATGAGTGAGATGAGAAGATGAGAAAATGAATCAACCTCTCTTGTATTTATATGATTCACTAGGCATGTATGCCACACATTTAACTGTTGGCCGACCTTGAGAATTTGTCAAGTAAATACAAATAAATTCATATCTCCATAAATACTTGTCGGAATCGGATGATCTTTAGATCAATCCTACACCTCTCAACAAGAAGAATCTAGGAAAAATATCAGCTGCAGCCTGCCGTAAATGAGGTGACCCACATAAAGTTTGGCCCTATGTTGCAGGAAACGTGGGGGGGAGGCCCGTTTCCGGCTGGAAATTGGGACGAAACGCGTTTCCATGTTTGGTACGGCCGTGAAACGCGTTTCCGGCCGTACCACCACGTTTCCCGAAATGGAAACGTGGGTGGTACGCCCGTGAAACGGCCATACAGCCCCACGTTTCCAAAAAATCAAGTGTTTTTTTTAATTTTTTTTTGTTGTGCACAAAACTACAGTGAGTCCAAGACATGCTTGAAGCCCACTAATGGCTGTCCATACATGAATTCAGCATTATTCTGGCTGGAAAAGATACAGGAGCAAACAAATTTCTGTAATTAACCACTTGCCTAATTTTAAGACTCCAAAGACAAGTTGAACCGAATTTTATTGAGCCATCACACTGATCTAGTGTACAATATGTGTAACTAAAAACTGTCCTAAAAGTTCAAAGCAGTGACCTTTTGTAATTTTGTTCACATTTAATATCTGTTCCTGCTGTGCACCTTAAACTCTCTGCAATATCTGTTCATGTTGTGCACCTTAAACTGTCTGCAAACCAATGACAGTGACATTTTCCAGAATTGTTATCAGCTGTAAACATGAATATACAAATGCTTAGTATAGGGTTCTAGGCCAAGATTTCCCAACAGGGTGCATGTACAACCAATGTTTTTCCTTTTCGATGCATCAGTTGGGTATGTTTCATAGGTAAGGATGTAATTAGATATAATTGCACAATGTATAGGAATCTATCATCATGTCAATACGAATTCTAATTCTATTCCTCAGACCAAAACCTAGTATGGACCATAGGATTGAATGATACTTAGAGTTCTTTCCATTAATGAACAAAACATGCTTGTTTACAGTCACTCTATAAGAAAGCCAAGTATAAGAATTACTTGGTTTAATCCTAATGAGCAATGATGATGAACATGTTATGGTGCGAGAATCCCTCTTGTAGCCAAAGGTAGCCTTATAAGAGCTACCAAAAAACTTCCCTTGCCCATTCATGGAACAAATCACAAAACAGTTGCACAAAGGATCTCTAACTCTGAGTTTACTAAATACTCGTACTACAAAGCAGATGGATCAGAATATGTACAAGAAGACAAAATTTCCAAACAATGGTCAACCCAAGATCAACTTTACTATCCAAATGGCTACAAAGTTAACTTCAATTCAATGTTCCATAGAAACATGGAGATGTCGTTCTTGTACAAAATAGTTATGTGATATATACACACTCTTTTTTGTGAACATACTCTATTTTAAGAAGCAAAGCCTATCTAATTTATAATGTATCATTAATGCTTTATGATTGCACATATATATAATAATTTTTAAATATTTTTATATATATATATTCGCGTTTCCCCGTTTCCTCAAATTTGGGGAGGTCGGGTTTCGTATCGCTTCCCGTTTCGGAAACTCGTTTCCGTTTCCCCGTTTCGTGCAACTTAGGTTTGGCCCTAATTGCCAATTTTAACACATACATATGGACACCTCGGCCTCTCAAGGCACATACCCAAGCCGAATGTTCACATGGTATGTCCTTCCAAGACTATTCTTATCTTGGATTCCCAATCCTCAAGGAGTACCAGTCCTAGCTGCTTATCAATCCTCCATTCTCCCTCTTAGTGTGATACACTAGACATATGATGGTTAGTCTTGGCCTAGTGCATGACACATATGGAGAATATAGTGTGACCATCACTCCCTCTCACCCAGGGAGGAGGTCCTTACTCCTCAAACATGGGGGAGATTTCTTACTCCCTCTCAATCAAGGAGACATCATCATAATCCTTAGCCGGTCTCATACTAAATCAATACATCAACTACTCATCCTTACGTGGAGATCTTAGTGGTAGCTGCAAAGACTCCTATTTCGCTTTTCTTTTTATCTGGGCTTCGACTTTCTTTTATATTTCATCTTCATGATGGTGATTCTCGACTCCGAGCAACATCATGTCAAACTAAACTCTGAGCTTCTTGGATCTTGTCAATCATCAATTGGTTCATCTGTCTTCTATAAGGACCTGAGCTTCCTCATAGTTGCTAGCAGATGTCTTCTTCCTTCATAACAGAGTTCTACCTCATATTCTTCAAAGTGTCATATTAGCTTTCCATATCAATTTTGTCCTTGTGCTTGTCCAAGCCATCAAATGTGCTATCCACACAATTCACGTGTTCCATGATCAAACCATGTAGTTGTAGATACAACATCATCAAGCAAATTCTCCCTAAACCTCTTTACATGTTTTTGCAATATGTCCTACCAGGGAGCCAAGTCATATTCAAGCAGATCATCAATATCAAAGTTGCCAAATTATAATATCCTTTGGTCAAAGTGTGACACAGGAGGTTGACGAACAATGAGGTGGTAGTCTGAAAATAGATTAATGGTTAACTTTATAACCAATCAGTTGCACGCAAAAAAATGTTCTTTATGTGGATTTCCCCCTGAGGGTCCCGCCTTGCTGTACTATCACCGTCGGTCCCACTTAACTCTTTCTCTGACCAAGTGCTTCAATATGCACCATCGGTTTCGCTCCTTCATATCCAACGGCTATCGCATTGTATCACGCGCTAACTAGCCGAACGATCACCACTGTCGATTAACCCCACTTGATCTAACGATTGTTGCGCAATCTCACACGGACTCTAGTGTTGTTGTTATCATTTCGGAAGCAAGTGAGAAAAGCAGTTTTTGGTGTTCTACGTGTCGACCTCTAAGGCTAATCGAGCGGACTTGTAACAATACCACTTACCACTTCTTAAGCGCGTGATATACCACTTCCCGCTTATCAAATACTAACCACGTGTTTAAATCAAACCTTTTAATAAAGGTGCTTAAGGGAAGTTTAATGCTTAACCACAATATTAACGCTTAAGCTCAATATTAACCTTTAACACTTAATCGACTGTGATTTATGATAAAATGTTTAAACAGAGGAAAATACCCGATTAAGTCTAGAATGTCGATACACAGATATGAATGAACTTCTGCACCAGGATTAACATGCAACACCACACTTAATCATTTATTTAACAAAATATAAATTATAGAGCCTTGGCCCTCTCGGCTCGATTACAACAGTTTGTTTGACCTCTGTTCAATTTCAAACCCTATCTCTGTCACTCAAACTCTCGCTTACACACTCTATCTCTCAATCATCTAATCTCCATCATTACATTCTTTTTCTCTTTTATGAATTGAATCCTATCCTAACTGCATTAACAACTCTATCCCTATTTTAATCGTCTGACAATTAAATCTCTATTCTCAAGCTCTGTTACACACCTATACTAACAACTGATCTCTTAGTCTAAAAATAACACAATATTTCTAATTATTACAATAATGAAGTAAAGATCATTTTCGAGAGGTCCAACCCTCTCTACTAAAATTGACTTTTGACCACTCAAGTCAATGAAATTCATCTCTTGTTAGCCACAACATGTGAACATACCATCACATTGTTGGCTAAGTCTGGATGCTCCTGTGTCAAAGTGTCATGTCAAATTATGCTACTTTCTCCTCAAATTTCAATCATCGATCTGGATCAATGAACAGGCTTCAATGTTGTATTCATCAAGGTCTTTATAGCTCCCTCTTTCTATCTAAGGTTAGTGAAACTTTTTATCTATTTTGATATACATCAAACTCCTCCTTCCTTCTTAGTCCTCATACTATGCCACGTTTCTTCAAGTTTTTTAATTTATTTCTGGAGGAAGGTTGACTTTTGGACCCCTTTTCGTCAAACCTTGTCTTCACGTCATCAAGATATAATACTTGTCATTTTTAGGAACTAGGTTCTTTCTCTTTGCACAGCATAAACAATTAGTTAGGGTTTCTATTCCTAGGGTTTTTCATTTTATTCCATACCTTGCTAGGGTTTACAAACCTAAATGCCAAGTCCTGTCACTTACAATCTACAAAGTTCTACAACCATGTTTGGAGAGTTAGTTGTAAAACCCTAAATGCTATAAGGTCTTCAAGATCAGTCATGTTAGGATTTTGCAACTTCTATGTAAGCCCTAGAAACTTTATAGTTAACAAAACTTGTTATCCATGTATTGCAAAATACTTCTAGCATATTGCAAAACCCTAATGATACTAATATGCAATTCGTATGATTATAGAGCCTAGCATATTATCAAACTCTAGGCCTTTTACCTTTAAAATGATCATCATGAGCTATAAAATGCGAACAACAATGATACATGCCTTTGCAAGTTTTACCATATTTCTTTCTTGTAAGGATTCGATTGTTCTTTGAGTGCCAAGTCTAATTATCATCAAAACACTTTGTTCTTCCATCTTTGCCTTCAAAATTTTATGCTTGCAATTCTTACCAACAAGTCCAACCAAGCAAAATATATAAAGGTAAGAACATGATGTCGATTTTGTCAACCTTAAGATCATTTTAGCCTTACAAACCATAGATATCATTTTCCAGGAGCTAGGGTTTCTATAGGGGGAATAATTAGCTAGGGTTAGGATTTTTCGTTCCTAGGACCCTAAATATCAAGTGTCTACAAACCTTAGCAATTATATAGTCATTAATATCTACCACAAATGAATAGCAAAAACTTTAAGCATACTGCAAAACCCTAACTATTGCCATACCTCATGGAAGAATTATGCATTATTATCATAGTATAGATTGTAAATGACCCTGATTTATACATACCTCTTAGACTATACCTATCTTCTTTTGTAGAGACTTGGTCTCGTTTCTTGAATTGATATTCATCATCTTCATTTAAATAGACAATATTAGGTCGACTTCCTTTCTTGAACTAGGTCATCATTTTGCGTGCTATCTATGACCATCATTAATAGTTATCAAGCCATACAATACTATCATCAAATTCTCACGACCATAGTCACACTGTCAAGATATTGTTTTAAGAGAAACGATGTCACGACTTCATGCGCTGCAAGTCGCGGTCCTCATCAATTTGAGCCACACTGTAATGTCAATTGCAATGAACAGAGGAGTGTAGCTACTGCATATGAGCATACAAGCTACTGAAACAACGAGCCAGTGCCTTTTTAATGAATGCAAGTTAAACACAAACTTATACAACGAACCTCTCACAGGATTGTTGTGCTGCTTTAATTACTTCGTGTTAATACTAACCATGGGACTGAAGCGAACAAATTTCCTTCTACAAAATAATTACTCCAAAAGACTTGGAATATCAAGATATCCATGAGGATACAAATATTATATTAAATGTGTGAATAAGATTAAGAATGAGAATGAATGAATGATTTACAAATGAGAACGAGAGGCTTGCTTATATATCAGGCAAGTGTCTCTTCATGAAGAGTCATGTCTCATTTAGACATGCCTCTTCAACCTAATTACTAGTTAACTAATCATTATTTACGATTATTATTGTTTACATTATTTTACATTATTTATATATATTTTATTCGTTACATTGCCTCCTTCCCCAAAAAGCTTTGTCCTCAAAGCTTGTCGATGAAAAAAGGCTTGATCTCTTTTTCGGCTTCGAAAGTCTTTTTGTCTCGGAATAGTCATCCTCGTCGACACAAGTTGATATGATCTTCTTAGTGACAAACAAAATTGTCGCACCGAGAAGGGATCAGACAATCCCAGATTAATCTTTTGTATAGTACTCCGATCACTGGAATTTTGTAACGACTTGTTAGCATAAGACTGGATTGATTTTACGTCATTATTCTCTGAAACATCAATTTGTTGTTTCTGGTCTGAATGGTCCCGATACGTAACATGGTTGAGTTGTCTACTCTCATGATTCAGATGTCGATATGGGACTTTACTTTCCCTTATTGGGCATGTGCCAATTTTTAGATTTTCTTCTGGCGAAGATGTCGTTGAGTTGGTTATGAAACATTCACTAGGGATGTTCATTGGCTGAACTACAACATCTAAATGTGTCGTTTCTTTAATTGACTTGTCTTCTTGAGTTGTCATATTCACTCGATTGGTATTTGTTGTTTTGTCATCAACTTGAATTCCTACATTTGATGCTTCCTTCTCGATAAGTTGTTGTACCTTGTTTTCTAATGACTTCTTATCTTTCTTAAGTTTCTTAATTTGCGACAGTAATTTTTCGCTATGGTTTTTAAATCAAGAAACTTCTTCATTTTTGTCAACATTGATTTTGTCAAATTCTTTTTGCATATTTTGTAATACTTTTTTACCTTCTTGAGACATTACTTTTGAAATATCTGAGATATCTTCTGGTGTCACTGAATTTGGTTTTAGTGTAAAATCTTGGAGCGTTATTTTCATCTTCTTGTAAGAAAATGTTAAAAACTTATTTAAGATGACAAATCCTAGAGTTTTCATCCAGGGTGATCCCAAAACAATGTCACTATCGTCAAGAAATAAGGTTTTCATGGTGAATTGCTAAGTAAAAGTGTAATCTCCAATACTTAGGTGTAGATTTCTTATGTCGTATTGATTTCAATATGTGCCAAAAAAAAATCGTTTCAACTATATTTGATTCAGGAATCACCAATTGGTTAGCACATTTAAGACTAACATAATTACTTCTTTCAGCAGGACTGATAGAGATTATAATGTCTCTTCCTGCGAGTGATCCTTTGATTTTAAATAGTGTGTAAACACATGTACTAAAGGTTTCAAGAAACCTTTCATTACTAGTCTCCATTTTTGCCTTGATTTTTTTATGTAAACAATATGTCAATTGGAGTTATTTTTATTATAAAATATCACTTATTTCTTCTATATATATTTTTCAAATATTCTCCTTTAATGTGAATTCTTAAAACTTGAATACCCTTTTATCAAAAAATACTCCTTTATATTGTTGCCCTCTATATATATGTATGTATTTTTTATATTAAGTCCCCTTTTCAAAATAACTTTATTATCTTCTAATAATAATAGTTTCACTTCTTTTCTTTTTTTAATAATAAATTGGTCCCTTTTTTTATATATACTTAATTACTTCCTTGATAAATTGTTAATGTCACCCCACTTAATAAATATAAAGGTCATGTCTGTTAAAATACCATGGGTTGTTTTTAAAACCTCCGTTAAAATGTTTTCCACGTAAAAGTAAAACGTATTCCTTTTGTTTTTTGTTTTTGTTTTTGTTTTTTTTGTAACTTTTTAAGATACCATGGGCAATTACCATGGGTTGTTTTTAAAACCATGGGCTTCTCCACATAAAAAGTTTTAAATATACTTGGAAAGATTCCCTCTTATCTTTATTATGCTCTTATTTTGTTTTTATTTTTATTTTATTTTTTTGAATTATTTTCTATATTTTATCTCTTTTTATATATGACTATTTTTTTTTAAATTAATAACTTGGATTATTATTTGTGTTATATATATATAAGCAAAGCTGGTAGCAAAACAGAGAATCCCCAAATATTTAGCAAAACGCTTGAACTGCAACAACAATAAATTTGACGAAGATTCGATAGCCAAAGACTTGGATCGAAGAACGAGCTTTGTGCACCGGTTAGACAACCTAGAGGACCGAACTACTCTGATACCAAATGAAGCGAACAAAGTTCCTTCTACAAATTAATTACTCCAAAAGACTTGGAATATCAAGATATCCATGAGGATACAAATATTATATTAAATGTGTGAATAAGATTTACAAATGAGAATGAATGAATGATTTACAAATGAGAATGAGAGGCTTGCTTATATATCAGGCAAATGTCTCTTCATAAAGAGTCATGTCTCATTTAGACATGCCTCTTCAACCTAATTACTAGTTAACTAATCATTATTTACAATTATTATTGTTTACATTATTTTACATTATTTATATATATTTTATTCGTTACAGGGACAGAGAACGAACTACTGTGTGAGATGTACGAGCCATATCACTATCATCTACAAGTGCGAAATCCATAGAGACAATTCAAACCAAATGTAATGAGTCATAAGTGAAGTCAGCATGCTATAATCCACATTGAATTACAAAGTATAATCACACCACAAAATATCACAGAGACGTGATTGAACTTTAGATCACGTGTGAGTTCAGAGATGCATGAGCCATAG
>APFE030357870.1:13721-41740 GCA_000404065.3 Pinus taeda | reverse complement strand
TATATATTACGGAGCAATGGAACACATGAAATAATGCAGAAATATAAACACAGAAAACGCACAAAACAAGAGAGACAAAGATATACGTGGTTCACCCAGTTTGGGCTACGTCCACCCCGAACAGCCAGTCCTTCCTTTCTATTATCCAGCAAAATGAAGAGACACAACCTACAGCAAATCCGCTGTAATATCCTCTGTCTTCTCTCACAGTCTCACCTCTCTGTTTCTCACTCACACACGGAATACACATCTATCTCACAGCCTCAAATACAATGCCCTCATACAAAGAGAGGGGTTGCCTTCTAGGGAAAAAAACCCTAAACTAAACATAAGTTCTACCGTCAGATCATCCGCCTAATGAACGGCCCAGAATTGACTAGAAATTACTATACTTTTAAAGGCAATTTTAAAACAGTGTTTTTAGCTTAGGAGCACTGCCCCAAAAACCCCGCCAGGGGGGGGCTCCCAAAGGTCGCAGCCGCCCCCCCCTGGACCCCCCCTACAACGAATATTTTACGAGCGGCGTTGCCGCCCCCATTTTGAACTAGGGTCCAATGTGGCGATACTTTTGAATATAGAAGATAATCAGGCTCCACACCCAACACTTCAAAATCTCAATAGGATGGGAGCTTAGAAGTAAACAAAAACTGGATTCGCTTACTCTCTCAAAATCATTCATCGTCACCTTCTGCCCCCCATTAGACCCTCCCCTCTCTCTCCTCTCTTACCCTCCTTTCCCCACCCTCCTGCCTCTTTCCCGTTCCTCGCTCTCCTTTCTTTCCTTTAATTTCTTCTAAATCTATTTCTTCATCCATATTTATCGTACCCCCCTCCTCCATGACTCTCATTTTCATTGGATTCCTTTCCGTTTCATTCCTTAATTCCCCTATTATAACCCCCCTTAACATTTTATTAATCATAATTATTATGATACCATAATTACTAATAATGGCTTTATTATTAGTAATATTAATTATCTTATTAATAGTAATAAGAACATTATTACTATTGACATTATAATTAATACTAATAAATAAAATATTATTATTATTAACTAATGGATAATAGTTATTTTTAATAAAATAGGCCTTTACTAATAATAATAAATTGATTTCTTAATATTAAAAAATAAAATTTTATAAAATTAAACATAATTGATTATATTAAATTAACATCTATTAAATATAATGATTTATTACGTTAAAATAAATATTAGAAATACAAAAATTTAAAACTAAATTAAGATTTTTATTTTGTGCCTTTTTTGATCCAATTTATTTAGACTGCTAGTCAGCTCCCTCTTCATCTTTCCCTCTTTCCAAAAACCTATTTATCTCCTCCTCTTCTTGGAAGGTTTTCCCTGATGATGAGTCATGGTATTGACTCGAAACGTCGAAACAAAAATGAATATTGTGGTTGTTACGAGATCTCAATATCAAAATCCTCACCATAGAAATCTCCAAACACTCAATTTCAGACTTGCAGTAGAAGTCGAAATTCTATTGTTAGGAGTTGAAGTTGTGCTATTGGAAGAGATTTGACTTGGCTTGACCTAGACAAAGGAAGCACATCATCAAGAAGGTCATACTTGGTCTTGGTCTAGAGGCCTTGGAATTTGTCAATTGAAGAATCTATAAAAAGAGGAGATTTGTGATTTTTCTTCTCAAGCGTAGAGGTTTTGGCCTTGGCTTGTAACCTATATTCTGTGTTATTGTGTATTGTTGATCTTCTTGTTTTAGTAGTTGTTTGATCATAAGAATAACATAATAATACAAGAAGAAGCTAATAAGTAAGAAAAAGTAGAAAGACATCATAAGAAGTTATCAAGCTAAAGAGAAATCATCTTATCTATTGCCCTATATATTTCTCAACATGGCATCAGAGCTAAGGTTGGCTAAGGGCATAATGAAGATCACTACTCCCTTGAAGAAGCTTCTAAAGAAGTGTTTGATGGTAGCAAGTCATCTCAAGAAGGGCAACAAGGCATTGTGGAATCTCCTATGTATCAAGAATGATATGGCGAAGACATGTACAAAGGACGAAGGACTATTCTTAGCTCTTGCTGGCACATTTGAAGATGAGAACATTTGGGTAATCAATAGTGGAGCATCAAGACATATGACTAGTGAGCACAAGCAACTAAAGACCTTATCAAGAGGGAGATCTTCTTACTCTGTTGAGATCGGTGACAAAAAGAGCTATCTTATAAGAGGAATGGGATCAACCTCGTTGGAAGTAGAGAATGGAGGAAGTATTCATCTCAACAACATCCTATTTGTTCCAGGTTTGCAAAAGAATCTACTTTCTATTTCATGTCTACAAGATAACGGACGTAGAGTCAGTTTTATAGATGGAAAGGTTGTAGTATGGGATAAAAACTCTAGCATCAAAAATGTAAAGATGATTGGGATTCGAGAAGGAAGACTCTACAAATTGTTGACTCATCTCTCTCAAGCTTTGGTTTACATTGAAGTAAGCCCATGTGAACTTTGGCATAGAAGGTTTGGTCACCTTCACTACAAAATCTTACCAACTCTAAATTCAATGGTGAATGGCATCCCCGAACTTAAGGAGGATCATGAAGGAGTATGCAAGGGATGTGCATTAGGCAAAAATGTCAAGAGACCAGTTGGAATGTTGGAATTTCTAAGTCTAAATGTTAGAAACCCTTCATGTACTTCTTTGATTTATTTCTGCCTACTTGTTCTGATTAATTAACAAATTATTTACCATGTAAATATTGAAAATAAATGCAAGTACATGCTCAACACATTATAGATCATCAACTGAAGGAAATAAAACAAACACACAAGTGACGTTGTTGTTTTGGACCAATGTCCCTAGAAAAACCTAATGCGGGAAAACCGGTGTAGCCATCTGAGGATTTTAATTATTAAGTAGTTTCAGAATACAATCTGGGTGCCAAAACCAGCTCACCCAATAGAGAATAATCTCAGCAGTAGTACATCTTAGTCGGAGACAGATGTTCCAACTGAAACCTCGGATAATCACTCCAGCAGCTTCACAGCTCCAATTTGCCCCACGAAACCCCAACGTCAACCTCTAGGGACAGTGTCAGCCCTTTCTGGCTTAGCGTTTGCCCATCGTCACTTTGGCTTGGCCTGCATCAACCTCTGGAGGCACTGTATCAGCCCTCTGGCCCTTTGCATCACCCGCGCTGACCCTCTAAGGCATTGTGCAGCGCTTGGCTGCCTCTGCGTGAGCCCTGGTTAGCTCTGTGTGAACCCCCGGCTGGTTCTGCGTCCCTCCCTCTCTGCCTCTCTACTTCTGTATTCACTACCCCTTAGCTGCAACTCTGATCACTCCCTCGACTTCCTCAACAAACCCAGCCCCAGAAAGTCGAAATCTTGATCAACTCAGTGTGTTCTCCAAGTGACCCTCAAGCCTCCTCTTATACTTTTCTCGTTGACAAATCAAAGGCCGAGATTAAGTCTCTAATCAACGGCTAAGATTAGATTTGGCTTGATCCATGACTTTTGGACCATTCTAATACAGTTTTATATTAATTCACATTATTAATTATTTTAATATCTCCCAAACTGTTTAGAATCTACCCAAATTCCTTTCTGTGTATTAGAGATCTCATGTGCCTTAGCCTCTACACTAATTTTCATGGCTAGAGCACATCCGATGCTACCCCAAATCAACACTCCCTCTTAGTGAGGACTGTGCTCTAGTAATACTCCTCACTAAGCATCACTATGATCATCCGGCATCGGTCCCTATGCCGATGCTAGGCCTACTGCTCATCACCTGCACTGTTGCATACTATACTACTACCCATGGCCCTGCCACTGCCACTGTTGCATCGTGCTGCCCATAACGCTATCACTGCTAACTTATGCACTGCAACCCAGTCACTAAGAAGTAAGTAACTGATCTCCTAACTCTGACATCTCTGTCAGTCTAAAGACACCCATGATGCTGAAGCTCCTTCTACCGCTGACAAGTGCTCCCTCTCTGACCTCTGCGCTGCTACAACAACTCCCCTGCATCTCGCACCATCGCACACTTGTTTGTGCCATCCTGCACTAGTGCAACACTCCCGTGCTTCTCGCACTGCTGCCTCACGATGTCCTGGGAATCCTGCACTGTAACTCCCTCTGTCGCTCCATCCACATCCGTCTCTACTGACATCTGCCAGTCTTGCTACTCCTCTTCGAGGCTCCCGTAGCAAGGTCAAATCCAAGAGGCTAGGTACCTCGAGGATCTTGCCCCTCATCGCCTGTAGTCCATCTGACTACAGCTCGATGTTTCCCCACTGTCGCTCAAGTGGTCTGTGTGCACTCATGGCACAGTCATCTTCTGTCTCCACTTCCTTCTCTACCCTTGTCGGTGCAGCCTTGTTCTCGGAGGCCTCTCCCTTGCTCTTCTTCCTTGGACACTAGTTCGCATAATGATCCAGTTCCCCACAGTGGAAGCATTTGACCTTGGAGGGGTCCCTCTTCTTTTGTTTCCCCTGCTTTAACTTAGATGCTAAGGCAACCCACCTCCTCATCCTTCTTGATTCTGATCCCATTGTCGCTGCTCCCTGCCTTGCTCAGCCTTCTGATCTCTTCTTGGCGAAGAGCCACCCACATTTCCTCCCAATATGGAAGGGTTGCCCTACCCAATATGCTCTGGACAAACACCTCCTAGTCTTCTGAGACTGCGTTCAGGGTTGTTCTCACCTTCAATTCTTGATCTAGCGTGGCTCCTATGGAAGTCAGCCAATCCCAGATCTCCTTCAATCGATCGAGGAAGGGGTCGATCTATCCTCCCTTTTGCATCTGGTATGACCGCAGCTGATTTTCTAGTAACATCCTTCTCTGCACAGAAGTATGCTGGTACAATTTCTTTAGGGCCTCCCACATCTCATTTGCCGTGTCCTTTTCGACAATATGTGGTACTACATGGTCCTTAACCCTATCAAGAATTATTCTCTTGGCCCTTGCCATTGCCTCCTTGTACTTGTCGTTATCAGCTAGGTCAACCAGGATTGTTATTTTCCTCAAGGCGAAGTGCTTGACACAATTCCTGTCTAGAACGGATAAGATTTTGGCCTTCCAGAATACGAAGTTTGAGGCTCCGTCCAGTTTGTCCTGGTCTTACCCCGTCCACTGCCATCTTACTGCTCCTCTACTTCCCTCCAAGAAGTTCTTGGTGTGACTCCCTCTGAGCCGCGATTTCCCTCCTGGAAACCCTTTTGCCAATGTCGAGACACCCCCACTCTGATCGTTAGTCTAGTTGCACCACTGATCCGGATTTCTTGGCTAGAAATCCTCGATAGCAACTCCCTCCTCCTTGGCCTTGCCCTGTTAGGTACTATTATGACTACAGTACCCTACCAACTCCACTCTGCAACTTACCTATAGTTTCCTAAACCCCAGCAAACTGAAGGTTAGAGCTCCTAGGCTCTGCGCAATTAGGCACTGGCTAAAATGCTCCCCTAGCCATTTGCGTCAACCCTCCTGGTCTCTGTGTGGCTTTGCATGAGCCTTTTCTGTCCTCCTCAGTCTCTGCGTTGGCCTCCTCTTGGCTCAATCTTGATGACACAGGCAATGCATCACCCCTTCCTTGCTGCTACTTTGCTAGGAACAACTTTTGTCACTCGAGACAATTATTTTCTGCTGCTGCTACTCTGCTCGGCTGATGTCTTTAGTTCTCCTGTGATCTACAACCACACTCTAATACCATGTTGGAATTTCTAAGTCTAACTGTTAGAAACCTTTCGTGTACTTCTCTGATTTATTTCTGCCTACTTGTTCTGATTAATTAATAAGTTATTTATTATGTAAATACTGAAATAAATACAAGTGCATGCTCAACACATTACAGATCATCAATTGAAGGAAACAAAACAAGCACACAAGTGACACCGTTATTTTTGGACCAATATCTCTGAAAAAACCCAATGAAGGAAAACTAATGCAGCTATCTGAGGGTTCTAATTATTAAGCAGTTTCAAAATACAATTTGGGTGCCAAAACGGCTCACCCAACAGAGAATAATCTTGGCGGTAGTACCTCTCAGTCGGAGACAGATGTTCTGGCTGAAACCCCAGATAATCACTCTGGCAGCTTCACAACTCTAATCTGCCCCACGAAACCCCAGCGTCAGCCTCTAGGGAAAATGTCAGCCCTTTCTGGTCCAGCGTTTGCCCATCGTCACTCTGGCTTGGTCTGCGTCAACCTATGGAGGCACTACATCACCCCTCTGGCCCTCTAAGGCACTGCGTAGCTCCTCGCTGCCTCTGCGTGAGCCTTGGCTGGCTCTACTGAACCCTTGGGTGGTTCTGCGTCCCTCACTCTCAGCTACTGCACTAATCCTCCTGGTGCTATCTTTACCTCTCTGCTTCTGTATTCACAGCACCTCAACTGCAACTTTGATCACTCTCTCGACTTCATCAATAAACCCAGCCCTAGAAAGTCGAAATCTTGATCAACTCGGTGTGTTCTCCAAGTGACCCTCAAGCCTCCTCTTATACTTTTCTCGTTGACAAATCAACAACTGAGATTATGTCTCTAATCAACGTCTAAGATTAGATCTGGCTTGATCCATGACTTTTGGACCATTCTAACACAGTTTTATATTAATTCACATTAATATTTTAATTTCCCTAAGTTTAGACGTAGGGACTCCATTAAAAATATTAATTATTTTAATATCTCCCAAACTGTTTAGAATTTGGCATCTGCCCAAACCCTTTCTGTGTATTGGAGATCTCATGTGCCTTAGCCTGTCCACCAATTTTCGTGGCTAGAGCACATCCAATGCTACCCCAAATCAACATGGAAACAATGCTTCAAGGTCAAAAGAAATTCTGGATCTCATTCATTCTGATGTTTGTGGTCCTATGGTTACAAAATCTCTTGGAGGTCATCTATATTATGTGATATTCATTCATGACCATTTAAGAAAAAATTGGGTTTATTTGTTGAAATCCAAGGATGAAGTATTCATCAAATTCAAGAATTCAAAGCTGAAGTGGAGAACCTTATAGAAAGAAGAATAAAGATTCTAAGGTTTGAAAATGGAGGAGAATATACTTCAAAGGAAATCATAGATTTTTGTAAGGAGTTTGGGATTAAGAGGGAGTTGATAGTCTGATACAATCCTGAACAAAATGGAGTTGCAAAACGAAAGAATCGATCTACTGAAGAAAGTGTAAAAGTCACGTTACATGATCAAGGTCTGCCAAAATTAATATGGGGTGAAGCAACAAAGACTGTTGTATATATTCAAAATCGAAGTCCTCACATGTCACTAGACAACATGACTCATGAAAAAGCATTCACTGAGAAGAAACCAAGCGTGGACCATCTCTGAATATTTGGTTGTCCTGTCTATATTCACATACAAAAGGACAAGAGAAAGAGTTGGATCCTATAAGCATGAAGTCAACATATGTTGGCTATAGTAATATTTCAAAGGCATATAGGATCTATATAAAGGAAGGACATTGAATAGAAGTTAGTCGAGATATTATATTTGATGAAAGTATTGCATTTAAGAAATCAAAAGACCTCCCGATGGACTCTGATGACGAAGAATTTCTTAAATTTAAAGAGGAAGGTACAAGGGAGGAAGAAGATTCTAATCATGAAGATGAAGGTTCCAGTGACCCTGTGCAACTTGTGGCCATCCCTGAATGTCGAAAGAGACCTAATCGATTGAAGTCTACTCTTTTAGATGTAGAAGGACATGAAGTAGCCAAAGGCACATTTATGGAAAGTAAGAAGCCCAAATATGCAGCCTATATGACGAAACTAATAGAAGCAAAACCATCCACCTTTGAGGAGGCTGTCAAACATCAAGAATGGAAAGATGCCATGAATGAAGAGTATCAATCAATAATGAAAAATGGAGTTTGGGAGATCGTACCTAAGCCTAAAGACAAATCTTTGGTAACTTCCAAGTGGCTCTACAAGATTAAACATGCAGTGGATGGAAGTATTGATAAATATAAGGCAAGATTTGTGGCTAGGGGCTTCTATCAAAAAGAAGGCATCGATTATGAAGAGACATTTGCACCTACAGCAAGGTATACAACTATACGTTCACTAGTCTCTTTGGAAGCATCAATCAGATGGAACATCCATCAAATGGATGTCAAGATTGCATTCCTGAATGGAACTATTAATGAAGTCTATATAAAGAAACCCTTGGGATTTGAAGTCAAAGATAGAGATATGTATGTTTGCAAGTTGAAGAAGGCACTACATGGCCTTAAACAAGCTCCAAGGGCATGGTATGCAACAATGGATGCATACCTACAAAGATTGGGCTTCTCGAAGGGTTCCACTGATCTAAATCTCTATCTCAAGTTTGCGAAGGATGAGCCTATAGTCCTTCTTCTATATGTGGATGATCTTCTCATAATAGGTGTGGAAGGTCATATCCAAGAATGCAAGAAGCAACTAGAAGCAAAATTCGACATGAAGGATCTAGGGTTGATGCACTATTATTTGGGACTCAGAGTTTGGCAGGGACCTAATGAGATTTATCTAGGTCGAGGAAAGTATGTGATCAAGATGCTAAAGAGGTTTGAAATGATGGGATGCAAACCTATGAAAACTCCCATGATCACAAACTTGAAGAGGCTAAGAAGTTTTGAGTCAAGCCCTATGGATCTAACCAAGTATAGACAATTGATTGGCTCACTAATGTACCTGGTGAATACTCGACCATACATGTTTTGCATTGAATGTTCTCAGTCAATTCCAGGTAAATCCCAAGCATGATCATTAGATAGAAACCAATCATATACTGAGATATCTGCAAGGAACAATCCACTATTGCCTAAAGTATGACAAGAGGAATGATGTCCACTTGATTAGATATACATATTTCAACTGGGGAGGCAGTGCACAAGATGGAAGAAGCACTATTGGAGGACGCTTTAGTTTGGGATCTTATATGGTCTCCTGGATGAGTAGAAAGCAAAAATCGGTTGGTTTGAGTAGTGTTGAGGCTGAATATATTGCAGCGTGCAAAGTAAGCAGAGAAGTTGTCTAGTTGAGGAAGTTGTTAACTGACTTGTTTGAAGGACCAATGAACCCTACAATGATACACTTTGACAACACCAACTATATAAGGTTGTTTGAAGACCCAATGTTTCATGGAAAAACAAAGCACATAAGTAACAAGTAGCACTATATTCAAAATTCGGTGCAGTATGGAGTGTTGAAGCTACAATATATCTCCACTGATGAACAAGTAGTTGGCATCTTGACAAAATCTCTTCCTAATAAGAAGTTTGTGTACCCGAGAAACAAGCTTGGACTGGTTGATATATCCTTCCTAGTTAAGAGGGAGAGATAGATACATCATTCTTGCCTTCACTTTGAGAAGAAAAAATGGAGGAGTGGGTAAGCATCTGGCATTCGATACTCTTTGAGGATGAGGTAGGGAATCCAAGGTAAGAGTAGTCGTAAAGGACTGATATTCTTTGAGGATTGGGAATCCAAAATAAGAATATTCCTGGAAAGACATACCTTGTGAACACCCGGGTGGGGTATATGCCTTGAGAAACAATGATGATGGTGTCTATTAGTCATTGGTCTTGTCAACATTGTGCTCTAATCTTGTGGAGAGATATAGTTGTTAGTCAAGGCCTTGCTATGTGACAATGTTGGCTAGTATGATGCTAAACAAATGGCTTACCAATCTGACTCTTCTTATGAATCTATTTAGATTGAGAATGTCCATTTACCATTTATGAATACCTCCCTAGTTAAGAGGGAGTGTTCCAAAATGTGTTGCTAGGTTTGATCTTCATAAATATGAAATGTGCTTTTGATTCTTTTATATTGTAAAATGAAAGAAAATTTATTATTGTTATTTTTGAAGCACGAGTTTCATGCTCAAGGTCTTTTATTTTAGAAGTCATGCACCCATCAAGTAATTCTAGGGTTTTTCCTAGGTCAAGAAGTCAAAAGAGTCATTTTCATATGTTCAAGACCCCATCGGGCACAGTAACCGGTAGAAAGAATTATTTTTTTATTTAAAAGTGTCAAAATACCCTCCAAAACCAAGTCGGTCTGCTAGCAAAGAAGTTGGCCTAATTTGTGGGACTTTGTCCACCTTGGAAACCTATATATAGGAGGGAACTTGACCTCCTATGGGCACAATTCATTCTCTCAACAAGCAAGTGAAGGAGAAGAAGTAAAGGGCTAGCAAAGGAAGAAGGACGAAGAACAAGTGATTGGGTTATATCTCTCTCTCATCACGCATGCAAAGGAAGGAGACTAGGGTTTTCGTTGTTGGGTTAGAGTTTTGTTGTTGTGTGATCAAACTTGGAGAAAATGCAAAAAGAAGGTCAAAGGAAGGCTCATTAGGTCATCCTCAAGCCTTAGAAGAAGGAGAAACTCAAACGAAGGTCTCGAGAATAATTGAAAGTCCTAAATCACCTTACACGTGTGGAAGCAGTTGTTGTTAGAGGGGACAAAATTTCAGACTTGCAGTAGAAGTCAAAATTATGTTGCTGGGGGTCGACAAAGGAAGAATATCATCAAGAAGGTTGGATTAGGTCTTGGATAGGTATTGGTCTTTTTCTAGAGGTCTTTGAATTCGTTAATTGAAGAATCTATAAGAAGAGAAGATATTTGTGGGTTTTTCTCTCAAGTGGAAAGGTTTTGGCCCTGGCTTGCAGCGTATATTTTTTGTTCTTGTGCATTGTTGATCTTCTTGTTTTGGTAGTTTGTTTGATGACAAAAATAACATAATAATACAAGAAGAAGCTAATAAGTAAGAAAAAGTAAAAAAACATCACAGTAATTTGTATGGTGTTTAGTGTCCATCAGGTTGTGCACAACTTATGAGGAAAGATTGAGGGTGGGAGCCATTTGCAAGGGATTAAAAACTATCCCAAGGAATGTATAGGCTCAGACAAACCTTGCACAACAAGTGACATCATCTTGCAGGTGGGCAAATCATTCTTCCATCCAACACATACAATCCTAGTGAAAGTATCGAGCGGGTGGGCAAATCATTCTTCCATCCAACATAGTGGCTATAAAAAATAGTGGAAGTATCGAGCGGGTGGGCAAATCATTCTTCCATCCATCATTGGGGCTATAAAAAATTGTCCCAATGAGTGTCCAAGGTTCACTGAGCCTTGCACATACCCGCTGATAGCATCCCACAGGTAGAAAAATCATCATTCTCCCATCCAATATTGGAGTCATAAAAAAGTTGTCCCTAGATATGTTAAGGCTTTGATTGAACTTTGCACAATCCTAGTGACAACATCCCACCAGAATCACATTGGTGTTGCATCCAAGTGGCATCACCCGTCGTCTGTCCAAAACCTATAGACAAGTGCCACGTGTCTACATGGCATGGAGGCAGCGTTCTGCCGTGAGTGGTTGGTCGCAGGTTAGCAGCACCACCACCACTGCCAGTTCCTCTCCACTCCGCCAAGCCTAGGGCCGCACTCACAACCCCACCGCGGGCCACTCGATCTCTCGACCGCCACCGCTGACAACACCATGGGGCGTTGGCTAGGCGTCGTTCGCGTCTCTGCTCTTGCATCCGCTTCCATGGGGCCTTTGCCTCTGACCTTCGGCCTCCTCAGCTCGGTGATGCAGCTCGAGCACAGCATTGGAGGTGAGCGGAGAAGCTGGAAAAATAATTTTGTCTCAGATCGAAAGCCGCTATCCAAGTCGCCCCCGTCCACGTAACCATTTCCTCTGATAAATATGCAAATTCGAAATGGTGTCTCGATGAGCTCCGCCTCATCAGACTCAGAGAACCGCGGAGCTACCATTCTACCAGTATTTTACAATGTTAAACGTTCCGATCTCCGGTGGGCAGACGCAGAGAACTAAAGGGCCTCATAAATCACAATCGCAAGGGCCTAAAGGGCCTCATAAATCACATTCCCAAGAACTTTTCTTTTAGCCGCATCCATGACCAGAGTCTGAAATCCTTGTTGACAGGTTTGGAAATGGCTGTGACAGATTGCTTTTAAATTTCTCAAATTTTACAGTTAAGGCGTTGGAGATGCCTGGTTCTTATTGTCCTGAAATGGATTTTTCATGTTTTCGCTATTTATGAAATATCCGGAATCTCTGGAGACACCTGAGACCCAGGTTGTTTTTGAATGGATGATGACAGTGTTTTGTAGTTTCGATCATTAGACTAAATTAGGTATCTTAAAATTGCTCAAAATATGCAATTTAGATTCTTGCAAATATATATATATATATTTTTTTAAATGGGAAGGGCTAGTTCCCTTATAAGTATTATGGCTTTTTTTTCATCACATCGAGACATACACATAATAGTCATACAAATTGGACAGAATAAGCTGCAGCATCTGTGCAGCTTCACAAAATTCGAACTAAACCAGGTGGCGTGCAAACCAACCGCCCTGATCGTTACATCATGCACTCGCGTGCAGATTCTTGCAGATACTTGATTTTCATTGTTTTTAAAGAAAATAGAATTTGTAAGATGCTCAAATTCTCAAATATAAAAAATCATTGCAATTACATTCTTGTCTATACGTGAATCTGATTGTTTTTAAATAAAGTTTTGTATTTCAATTCCAAAGAAAACATTTAGAACTTGCAAGAACCTTAAATCCTAAAAAAAAAAAAAAAAAAATTGTAGAATTGAGGCTTCTGTGATTCATCATAGTTATAAGAAGAGCTTCGGCGTAAATCACATGAAGAAGAGCTTCCGACAAATATCTTTTTCATGTGATTTACGCCAAAGCTCTTTTTATAACTAAAAAAATAATAATAATCATTGATGAGATACTTGATTCTGACTTTTTAAATAAAATTCTGTATTTTAATTCCAAAGAAAATTCCAAAAAAAAAAATAATAATAATAATCATTGATGAGATACTTGATTCTGACCTTTTTAAATAAAGTTCTGTATTTTAATTCCAAAGAAAATACTTAGAATTTGTAAGATGCTCAAATCCTCAAATATAAAAAATCATTTCCTTTCCTCGAACCTATTTTAAACCAGGGCTGCAACCAGCCGCTGTCCCTGCCGATTTGACAGGTGACATCACCTACCAACGTATTTTGTCGATTTGAGAACTGTCTATAAACTTCATGACTTGTTTGTCAATTTCATATTTCATCTTTTTGCATGAATTCAGAAATTTATAAACTCCATGACTTGTTTGTCAATTTCATATTTCATCTTTTTGCATGAATTCTGCAATGACAACAGTTGTCAATGGAAAGACAAGAACCTGGCAAGGCAGAGTCAAGCGAACAACATTTGTCAAAAAAATTTGCTAAAACTGTATCCCAAGCAGCTAAAACAAAAATAAGACAAGAGAATATCGTAAGAGCTATAACAAAAATAAGGCGTATAGGGAGTTGCCTGAATGACGCGTAAAAAATAACTTACTAAGACCGGTCTTACACGAAATTACGGGCCTGAACCTCCTACACGAAATTAGGAGCCTGAACCTCATGGACAGAAAGACAATCTAATAGCAAGTCCTTTACTGAAGTATTATTTAAGGCGAGAGGGTCCGAGGATGAGCGATTATCACATACATAAATGCACACAGACCTCCTTCCGCTCCGATGTGATGGTAGCTTTGGCATCACATCCCGAGTCAAAACTTTCCGGGGTTCAGTGGACTCTCTTTGTTTTATTAAACCTAACCATAATTAGGTGTTCAGATGGTAAAGAGTGCTGTGGGCTTCCACTGTCTGCAGTTTGTGATTACGCTCTGTGGGCCGGCCGAGTTTCCACTTGGTTGTACTGGAGGTCGGGGTTAAGGCCCGTTTTTTTTTACCGCTAATCTCCAGCCTAGATAGCAGAAATTAGGCCTGAGAATAATTTCAGATTAAAGTTTCTAAAGCTGAGAATCAAGCCGAAAGGTTAGATGCAGAAAGAGATTAGCAAACAACATCCTGGGCAGAAGTCTGTAATCAAAAGACAAAGGTTATCGGAGGATTACAGGAAATAATAAAAATTAAGGAAACGAAGTTGCGATCCCTACAAAACTTATTGAACTCAGTCGATACGGAGAAAAACCCTTATAAAAGCAAAAGAAAAAATCTGAGGTTTGATGTTATAGCAGATAATTTTCCGCCTACTGATGCCAGCGTTTTAAGCAATTGCTCTGATGCATCAGATGTTATTGCAGATAGTAGGATTCAGTTCCAGTACATCAACAATATACATTTCACCTGGAAGTGGAGAAATTCTTTCATCTTCCATGATGCCAGAAGGCCGGTGTCTGCTCTTTTGAGGCTTATCAAACCCTCCCATGTTTTCTGAACTATCGGAGTCCAATGAGTCTCTTGCAAAACTCAGTTCCATCTGTCGGGACTGGCATATGGTTTTCTGCTTTGTATCTGGCCTTTAACTGTTTTTATGTCGAAGCCTCACTTGCCTGTTTCATTGCTGGTATGTGCGGTGTTTTATATCTGGTCTTTTTTCTGTAATTTGTCCGAGTCCGGCTTGCCTGGAATATTGTCAGATCGTGGGGTTTTATCTAAAGTTTATTCGGTTCTATGTCTGTATGTCTGGAACTATGCGTTTATGGAGCAATTTTTTCAGGTCTCGGGCTTTCACGCCCTCTTAATGGTTGGGATTTTTTTATATATCGACCATATGTAAATTGCTTCTCTGAAGCAGACCTTATATTTCCTTAATATAAAACATCTAAGATTTTTCTTCTGAAAAAAAAAACAATATACATTTCATCGGTCATATATATTGATATCTAACCCGGTGACGAGAGTAATTTCAAAAGCTTTTTATGTATTATAATTCTTCTGGGTTACATTTGAGACTAAATGTCTCATAAGATCTAGTTTCTTATGATCTAATTTCATATAAGTAAGAAGATACAATACAAATCCAGAAATTTCATATAAGTAAGAAGATACCATATAAATCCAGAAGCTATAAATCCAGCTACAACGATGTGTAAGAGAGTCTTTCCAAATCCAGCTACAACCATGTGTAAGAGAGTCTTTCCATCATGTAGAAGTGGTGGAAAAGATAATAAAAACTAACAACGATGAAGTGACCAATGTAAAATACCACAATATACCACATGTAGTGGTGTGTTTCCATAATAATCCGTGCTCTATAATATCTGGAGATGCTATAAGAAGCAGCTCCTCTACCCCTACACTACAAAATGATCTATGTATCATGAACTAGAGTATAAAACCAATAAATATCATGAATTAGTTGGTTGAAAATTTGTGATCTCTGGAGATGCTATAAGAAGTAGCTCCTCCACCCCTTGGACTACAAAATGGATGCTATAAGAAGTAGCTCCTCCACCCCTGCACTACAAAATGATTCATGTACAATAAACTAGAGTATAAAACCAAAAAATATCATGAATTAGTTGGTTGAAAATTTGTGATATCTGGAAATGTTATAAGAAGTAGCTCTTCCACCCCTTGGACTACAAAATGATACATGTAGCTCCTCCACCCTTGGACTACTGATCCAGATTTAAACAGGAACGCAATAAAATACAGAGATAACCATATACACAAAGATGCAGCGGAAATAATATTTCATTTCATTAGTGGAAAATACTGAAATATGCTTACAACCGGAAATAGAAATAAACCAGCTAGGGAAATGGTAGCTTATCTCTGAGAAGAGATGTGTGGTTACATGCCTCTGAACTGTGTTACAATGAGGCTCGAGGGCCTATTTATTGTTGAGAAACAATGGAAAAACCTTTCACATTCCAAAACCTAACCCTAGAAGATGAAACGCCAAATTGTGGGCCTCGTTTTTGGGTAAGTTGGTACATCAACTTCCCGGGGTCGTGAATTGGCCGTCTTATCTCCGTTTGACGTGCATGATAGCCCGTTTGAAATATCTCTCCAAGGACTACGACGGAAAAGACAATTTTTAGTCAGAAAAATCGATTTCCCAAAAAACGTCGTTTAGGGCCTCAAAACGGCTCCGGAAGTTTATGACCCGAAAAACTGCTAAAAATAGTAAATTGTGCTATAATTAAATAAAGTGAAAGAACTGAAAGAAGCACTAGAGGGGATCCACGTGGAATTAGCGGGTGGCCACCAATATCCACCTGGATCATTCCTCCCCCCTTAGGAAACAATGGTCCCCATTGCGTTGAGTTCCTTCATCTGCTGAACTTGTCCTGCAATCTCTGATGTGTCCAGTAATGGTGGAAAGCATGGTCGACGACGGTCCACATTGAACACTTAGTGTAGGCGAAGGAATGGAGGAATGATGTGCACCAAAGCATTGTTTTTCGTAGCCTTGGTACTGGTGTAAAGACCATGTCGGAGTGGTATGAGCTTCTGATGGCTTCTGGTAAGGCATTCTTTTTGTCGATGCAACCAGACTTTGTTGCCCACCTGAAATTTGTGTGGTACCCCTGTGCGTGAGGAGAAGTTGTTCCTGTGTTCTGTCATGACCGTATCCCTTTGCTGCTGCTGCTGCATGGAGGAACCCTTTGCGGGGTTCATGGAAGTAGCAACGATCTTCCCCTTACTTTGGGGGTGAACCAGACAGGAAATAAATTTCCTAGTCTATGATATGAGCTTGCTGCCTTTCTTAGCAACGATCAAAGAGGCGGCGGTAGGTGGGGCTACCTCCGGTATCCTGTATAATGAATTATCCAAAGAAATAATGACAGCACGAGGCCTTGACTCATACACATCATGTCGCATCCACAAGTATGGCTGGCCTAATAGTACATCACAAACATCCAGAGGTGTAACATCACACAGTACCTCGTCTGTGAATGGTTTGATGCTGTAGGGAAGGTGGCGCTGCTGGCGAACTTTGAGATCTCGTCCTTCATGAAGCCACCCGATATTGTACGACTGTGGGTGTGGTGTAGTCGGTAGGCCCAACCACTTCACGACCTCTGTTGAAATAAGGTTCTTTTGGCTGCCACTGTCGACAATGAATTGCAGCGGCGAACACTTCACCTGCATTTGAGAGTGGAAAAGACGTTCCCCCTCCTCTGTCTCTTCGGGCTCATTCTTCTGGATCTTGGCAGTGGAAAAAGTGGTGCTGGGATCCGCATCAATGATCTACTTCCCTTTTCCATTCTCCTTGTCGGGTTCTGGCTCAGGGTCGGAACATGTATCTGATTCGGAAGCCTTCAACTCGGCCACCAGTGACTGTCCGACACTCACTTGTGTTATGAGTGGGACTCTTGTGGAACTCACACCACTTTCCTGTGTCCTTCTTCGGCATTGTGGTTTTGTTCTTTTCTTGCGGCTTCGACGGGTTGTCTTGGGTCACCCCGCCTTGGCTTTGTCCTTTGGGCTTCGGATTGGAAGATCCAAAGTATCGCTTCTTTTGTTTGAACTTTTGCTCAATTTTGACAGCGTATCGGTATGTTGTGCCGAGTGAGGATATGTTCAAGAACTCCATCTCTTCCTGGATGTATCTGTGTAGGCAGCCACAGTATTTGAGTACCAGATGCAGCTCAGAATCTTTAATACTTAGGTGTGTGCGAAGGGTATGAAAATTTTTTGTGAACTCTGGCACATCTTGATCTCGTCCCTGCCGCAGTGTGGTCCATTTGATGTATTTGTCCTCATATATTTTGACAGGGTAGTACTGCTCCTTGATGGTATCCCGGAAGTCATTCCAAGTGGGTGTGGCTGAAAATAGTGAGCCTGTGCTTTCATCCTTCTACTCGCAGTAGGTTTCCCACCAATCCTTGACATGGGGGGCTGCTTTGAGAAGGGCGAAAACAATCTTTTCCCGACTTGAAAATTCATTAACAGAAAAATACCCATCTAGAAGATTTAACCATTTATCTACCGCATCTGCATCTATTTTACCCTCGAAGATGGGGATTTCAAAATTCACTTGTACCTTAAAGGGCGTGGCATTTCCAAAGTAGCTGCTGGAAGCCGATGCGTCACCTCTGGGTAGCCGCTGAAGGATCTGCGCAAAGCTATCCATCATCGCGTTCCTTTGCCGCTCGAGGGCTTCTTCGAGCAAGATTTTGATAGGATCTCCTGCCCCCTCATCTTTCTTCTCATCTGCCATGGGAGGCCATCGGGATTTGCGAGGCTGGTCTTGCAAAGGTTCGACCAGTTCAAGCCCTAACTCCTTATATCCCGACCTCGTTGGGGACATGCAAAGAAAAACAGAGAAAAAGCAGACCGCTCTGATACCACTGATCCAGATTTAAACAAGAACACAGTAAAATACAGAGATAACCATATACACAAAGATGCAGCGGAAATAATACTTCATTTCATTAGTGGAAAATACTGAAATATGCTTACAACCGGAAATAGAAATAAACCAGGTAGGGTGATGGTAGCTTATCTCTGAGAAGAGATGTGTGGCTACATGCTTCTGAATTGTGTTACAATGAGGCTCGAGGGCCTATTTATTGTTGAGAACAATGGAAAAACCCTTCACATTCCAAAACCTAACCCTAGAAGATGAAACGCCAAATTGTGGGCCCCGTTTTTGGGTAAGTTGGTACATCAACTTCCCGGGGTCGCGAATTGGTCGTCTTATCTCCGTTTGACGCGCATGATAGCCCGTTGGAAAGATCTCTCTGAGGACTACGACCGAATAACCCTGGAAGATGAAACGCGAAATTGTGGGCCCCGTTTTTGGGTAAGTTGGTACATCAACTTCTCAGAGTAGCGAATTGGTCGTCTTATCTCCGTTTGACGTGCATGATAGCCCATTGGAAAGATATCTCCGAGGACTACGACGGAAAAGACGATTTTTAGACAAAAAAATCATTGGCGGTAGATTTCCCAAAAAATGTCGTTTAGGGCCTCAAAACGGCTCCAGAAGTTTAGGACCCGAAAAACTGCTAAAAATAGTAAATTGTGCTATAATTAAGGTAACTAAAAAAAATCTATACGAAGCACTAGAGGGGATCCAAGTCGAATTAGTGGGTGGCCACCAATATCCACCTGGATCAAGGACTCTCTATTCAACTAGGGTTCCCAGAGTTCAACTCGGTGACCATAAAGACTCTAAACACTCCAGTTTGGGTAAGACTCCCAAACTTACCCCTATAGTGGATTGAACCATATTTTCTACAAGGTATTGGAAATGATCTTGGATGCTTTATCAAAACATATAATGAAAAAATAACTAAGGTTTTCATCTCATTTGTTTTCATCTGTGTTGAATTGGATTTAAATGTAGGTCTCTCAGACAAAATCATCCTAAAATGGGATAGAAAGGAACTTCATCAGCCTCTGGACTACGAAAATGCAACTTTTAGATGCAAATCTTGTCAGCAGTTCGAGCATCTACAAAGTGCATGCCCTAAAGGGATGTCAGGATCCCCAGAGCCACAAAAACCCAACCAAGGATGGCGTGATCAGAAGGCATCTTCAAATGTTAAGAACATAACAAGTAATAAGAAGGACGCCATTCAACAGGAAAAGACATTTCTTGATACTTCAGTCTCATAAGATCCTATACAACAAACGATGGAGATGCCTCCACGCTATGTGGAAAAGAATCCTCCAGCTATGGAGAAGGAAAGTTCATTAGCATCAATCGTGGCTAAAATTGGTGGAAAAAAATGACAACACAAATATGATTATTCAGATAGTTATAGGGATGTACTACACTTCGAGGAGGTGGTAGCGATGGAACTTTCTCTAAAAAGCGAGGATATGACATTATCCTCAATTGTAATTGATAAAGTTGTAGGATGGGTAGATGTCCATAAGAGAAAAGGGAAAAGAGAAAAACCCTTGAACACCTTTGGTGTTTGGCATCAGAAGGGATCATTATTCCTAAAGGTCATTTGATTTCGAGGGAAAATTCTTTGATCCATTCAGGAAACACTGAAGCAACCACAACAACCGTGGCTACAACAAAAAATAATCCAAATGACAATGGATCTTGTCTTCCATAAGAATTAGAAACACCTTTGCTAGAAATCCCAACATAAAAATAGGTGCAAAATTTGAATACATGCAAGAAAATATCGTCATTTGCAAACTTATGGGTGTATGACATTTGGAAAAAAAACCCTACTCAATTGGATTCAAAAGTATTGTACTCTAAAAGGAGACCTAGTTCTCAAACTTGGCTCCAAAGGTTTTTCACAACCATATTCAACAACATCTAAGACATTGAACAAAATATCCAAGGGGGGCCTTATTTCATGAATTTTGCTGGCCTCTTCATGAAGCATTGGGTTCCAAGAGTCAATCCAGACAAAGAAGATTTCTCTTCAGCTCATGTTTGGATTCACTTTCATTCCCTTCCCCAGGAATTTTGGGATCCATAAATCCTAAAGAGTATTGGTCATACCATCAGGCACTTCGTCATGATCTCAGACATCACTAAGCATGACCACTACATTTCTTATGCGTGCCAACACCCAATTGAGTAGTGAAGATGAAATCTAGGAGAAACCAATAGATTACGAGAAAATCCCATTCAGATGTTGCAAATATCATGAATATTGTCATCTATCTAGGGATTTTCCTACCAACCAAGTTCAACAACTGACTAAGGAAAATCAAGTTCTGAACTAAGATGGATTTTCCCAAATAAGTAATAGAAGGAAAATAGCCAAAAAAGGCTCTTGGAATTTCACCTCTGCGATTGAAAATTACAAAAATAGGTAGACAATGATTCAACAACTGACAAACATTGAAATAACAGGTGGAGAGGAGGTCGAAATTGACACAAAATAATCAAGCAACTAAACAAGAACCCCAACAAATAGAAAACAAGAAGGAAATACCAACCAACAAGGGCAACCGAAAAGATGAGGAAATTAAAGAAGACACACTGGAACCCTACGATCCATAAGAGTTAGAAAAAATGGGGTTGCAGGGCATTGATCTACAAGCCCTAGTTGAAGAATGGAAAAACAAAGATTGAGTAGATATACTAGAGTAGAAAATTCAACTCATCGGAAGAGCCTCTTTCAAGCAACAAGAGTGGATTCTTCGCCAAGCTCAGAATACAGAGAGCCACAACCACCTAGGCCAAAGGACACCCCTACAAAATGAAGATCAATAAAGTACTTATGTGAAACAACACTTTATTTTTTAGTAGTTCTTTTTTATTTTTTATTTTTATCGAGTTTATTTTTTATTTTCTAAATAACACTCTATTTAATTTTTTGGTTATTGGAATCTCAAGTCAAAAATAGTATCAACAATCAGATTTTTTTGTATTTATGCTACTAATTTATTTTCCCAAATAAAAAACTAAGACACACAATAATATATATCAACACTTTTAATTATAAAATAATTTTACTAATTATATATAAATGAAAAACAATATTATCAAATTTTTAATTAAAAAAAACCATTCATATAACTTTTTTATAATAACAATGAAAAAAACATATATGATGTAAAAATTGAAAGATATTCTAAATAATACATACACTTGCTTATGTATTAATTTGTTTTGAAGAAGTTTGTACATCCCCATACATACATTCACTCTACATTATTGTTAATCATTTTTTTAATAAAAATGTGCTGATAACTTGTTTGACAAATTAAGATAATATTATTTTACTTTCACCAATTAAATTGTCCTTTATTAAAAATGATGTACAATATGAATTCTCAAAGATAGTGCGACAAAAAATAGACATTTAAATTAGATGTATATACATTTTCACTTTGTATATATTTAACACCTACCAGCATGAACAGAAGTTTAGAATTTCAATTACACTAGATTGGCTTATGCATATTGGGTTATCAAATGTACCAAAATGCAATAAGCATAGAAAATGTTTTAATGAGTGAATTAATTGTGTTGAATCTCTTTTTCGATAGATAGAGCCTTAGGGATGAGACTAGTGGAATCATGAGAATGTTGGGAATTTGTTTGGTTCCATGTTAATTCGTGTTTAGTGTAAATATTCCTTTATAAAGTACATTAATCATTGATAAAAATCATTGTGGGTCACATATATTTGATAAAAATGATAGAAATTTTATTCATTAACGTAGAGATACGTCTGTTGATAAAAACTATAAAAATTCTCTACATTCATTGATAAAAATTATAGAAATTCTATTAATATGGAGACCAAATCTATTTATAAAAATGTTATCTTTTGTTCTGAGACAAATTTGTTAAACTACGTGCAATTGTTGAACTCACCACCCAAGTTTTATATATAAAAATATTTTTTAAAATACAATAAGTTTAAGTAACCTAGAATATAATAATATATATATTTTCATTTTCATTTGTTTAAAGTTATGTATATGTATATGTATATAATTTTTATTTTTATTTGTTTAAACATATTAATTATAATGTAATGGTTTGGTTAATTTTTGATAAATTAAATTTTAAAAATTATTTGTAATTTTTAAAATTTAAGTATGTTTTTTTTTTTGTAAGCTAAGATGGAACCATTTATATTAGAACAAGTTAAAACCAATACATACATACGATGGCCTCAACCCGCCCCGAAGGGAAACCGGGTCTGTTGGCCATCTGAAGTTCTTAATAGCCATCCAAAAACAAAATTTACTGAGTCCGTTTATCCATGCTATATGTACTACCTATTCAAAGAAACTAACACTGTTTGCTAACTGCATTATAAAAGATAACGGAGGGTAGCATGCTGTTCAGCTTCCTAACTAAGGAGATAATAGACATATCTTGAAAAATCATTCTTCCATTACGCTAGGCTGGTGCTCCTCCTCTTTTGCTTCCTGAGTAAGCTTCTTTAGCTGCTGTGTCTCGTCAAGCTTGCCATCCTGCATCATAAGGGTTATCTGAAGGTTGTTCATATCTTTCTTTAGATTTGGAATGCCTTGGGCCAATTCAACCATCTCCATGGCCACCTGTTCCATGGCCTTTGCTAACAACCGCTTCATGACCCAATACACATGTAAGGCCTGTTTGTACAGGGACATACGTCCTCTGGTGTTTCTAGGGTCTGGCAACAGATATTCCCAGTCCTCCATCTCAGATTTTGACTGCTCCTGGGTCGCCTCCTCCTCCTAATGCTGAATTAAGTATGTTAATAACAAAATAATTTAAAATTCAAAATTTATTTATATTTATGTGGGTATTCAATAAAATAATTATGCTATAGTTATTTTTGAATAGGGTTTTATCAATTTTAATTTAAAGCTCCATTCACTATTTCAAGGGTACGAACAAGAAAATATGCTTAAAAAATGGTAGAGTACGAGATTTTTAAATTGATAGTTGCTCATCATGAGTGGCTGCAGAAACATGTATATCCTTAAAACATGGTAGAATACGAGGTTTTTAAATTGATAGTTGCTCATCATGAGTGGTTGTAGAAACATGTATTCCAGGGACTGTAGGGTAAACACAAGCAAGACCCGTAAAAGAGGATGAACAAAGGAAGCATAAGAAGAACCAAGAACACACCTTGAACTTGATGATCAAAGCACCATGAAGGCTCCAATATTGAAGACCTTTCAGAGGGTGGAAATACTAGGAGCAGATGATGACAAAAAACATACACAATGAAAACCATGTCACTACTAAAGAAATTCCATGTCATCATTCAATATCAATCCCAATCATCCAAGATAGTGATGTGTCAAGTTTCATCATATGATGATGTGGAAGATAAAATGTATCATTATAATCATTGTATAAGACAAACAAGTAAATTCCCAAGTTTCATAAGTGAACTTAAGAGTCACATAAGTCAAAAGGACATGTAATACTAAAAGTCACATGTAATTACAAAATTCATTTGGAACTTCAAAGGATGTAGAAGTCCAAAGGTCACTAGACGTTAGAAAGTCAAGAGTCATGAGGATATGGAAGGTCACTCCTCAAGTTATAAATAGGTACTCATTTCTCATGTAAAGGACTTTTAGCCTTGGCTTCTCCCATAAGGCATAAGAGAGATAAGTTAGTACTTTTTGGGAGCAAGTAGTGGCTCCAACACTCGACTATTGGAGCAAGTTATGTTCATTGTATTCATGCATCTTGGGACTTTTACTTAATATTTGAAGCCTGATGGCCAACACATTTTCGTACATGGATTATGAATGTTTGTAAGAATATTCTATGAGTGTTTATGGCTTATGTTTCCTTTCACCAATACTAAGGTAGTTGAACTATTTCAGTTATTTAGTGCTTATCTTGTGAGAATGTGTTGTAATGGTTTTCGTGCGTATTTATTAGGGTGGTACTATTACCTCTCTCTTAGAGACTCAACATCTTTCCCATATGTAGTAGAAGAACCTTGATGCACCTATAATTGAACATTCACCTGACACACTAGCTTGCTTTTCGAAGACACATGTGATTCTCTCTCCTACTAAAAGCTAAAGCCAAGACATATATTTAAATAGATGAAAACAGGGTTGTATTTTGGATAGGGCTCCCATCCCAAATAGTGTGAGGTCTAATTGGGATTGGATATTAGGGAGACCCCCTTGAATGATGGTATGTCCAACACTATCAACAGAGTGGAAGAATATAATATCTCTTAATTATAATGCCTTACAACAATGAATATACATAAATTGAAAAAAAGCATGGTTTTTGCTTCATTCCTATAAAACCATTTACAAAATTAATAAAAATATTTTCTCATGCGTTAATTGTTTTTTTTTTGTGTAAATAAGCTTTTGTATTAATAGAGTGAAAATATGTTACAAAGCTTTTGCTTTAGCAGATTTATGGCCGCTAAACAGCCAACCTGGCTACTTGGAAAGAGATACATAGGCTACTTAGAACGTAAAACATGGCACACCTCGCAGGGTGGCAGAGAAGTAAAGCATACCAAACCAAACTGGTTCCTCGAACAGAAGACATAGCAGGAGTATCAAAAGAAGAGGCGAAGGGAGCGATCAGCAAAAAGAGGACTGAGAACTCCGCCATCAATGGTTGGCAGGCCCTGGCTTGGGAGGGTTGCCCGGTTGGGAGCCAGAGGTTTCCCCCTGCTGAGTCTCAACAGTAGTGCCGTCGGTTCCAACAACGTTGCGCAGGAGCTTGATTAACACGGTGAGCTTCTTGCTGATATAGTCTGCTTGCTCGTCCAGCGAGGAAAGCTTAAATTCTATGCTCTCCACCACTGCCATGTGGTCGTGCTCCATAGCATCCATCTGTCTCTTGAGGTTATGCACTTTCTTGGCCTGTTCTTCCTGGGCGTTCAACACTTTAGCAAGTAGGGTCTTCATACGCCATGCTTCAGCCTGGGTCCGGACGAACTTGGTGGCCCGCGTGAAGGTAGTTCCCGGGTCCAGCAACCAATTCACTTCCTTTCCCAATTGCTGGTCAGAGACTTGGGTTTCCTCTTCCTTCACGGTGTTCTCTAGTTCACTAAGCTTGTGCTTGTTCCTCTGGGAAGTTTTGGTCTCGTACATGGTTTTGGCTTGCTGGAGATCTTTAATAGCCGATTGGTTGCGGCAGCTTTCCCCCTTCACAGCGTAGCCTTTAGCCACGGAGACTACCTGCACTAAGTTGGCAGCGGGAGTGGGCCTAGACTTGCTACGCATTAAAACTGTGCTTTCCTCTGAGGCCGGGATGGTTGTTAAATAACCGATGGCCGGGAGATGATCGGATAGTGGCAGCTGATGAATGTGCCACTTGCCTGTCCGGTCGAAATAATTGCTGCGTGAAGGGAGAATGGTTGGATCTTGAAATGATTGTTGGCCTTTACTATCACCGTCACCTCCTTTGTCCTGAGCCAGCTAGGTGTGCTGAGTCCTTCCTTTCTTACGGCGCCTGATTTCAAAGCTGATCATGGGGTGGTACGTATCTCTTGATCTTCTGCGTCTAACGGATATGCCTTGTGTCATTTGTCCTTCGGCCCTTGCCGGATTTAATGTAGGTCACTTAGTCATCATAACTAATCACCGGAAACATTAAATCCTCCATTGTACTATCGCCCATTTCTGCCGGTGTCATGTCCATCCGGGCGAGCTGCATGCATTTTTCCTGTAGGTCTGGGCAGTCGATGTCTTTCCACCAGCTGTCCCACTTAGCGTTGGGGTGCTCAATCCCGAAGTTTGCCAGGTGGTCCGCGACTGTATTTCCCTTATGCCGGATCGCCTGAAAGGTGAGACCTTTCATTTCGTTGAGCAATTTGGCAATGTTATCGGTTACCTGTGCTAAACGCCAATGCTTTGTCACCCTGCTTGCCGGCGTGCCACTGTAGATTTTCCTGGCCGCGGTGATGGCAACCTCTGAGTCTCCTTCTATTATTGCATTAGCGATTCGGTTCGAGCTTATAATTCTTAAGCCTTTTTCCAAAGCTGTGAATTCCATCTCGTTGTTGGTGCCTTCTCCCAGTGCCCGACTGTAGATGTAGAGAATTTCCCCTTTGTGGTTTCTGATGACTCCTCCTATGCTTGCTAGACCGGGGTTACCCCGAGAGGTGCCATTGAAGTTTAACTTAAGGAAGCCGACAGGGGGCCTGTGCCATCCAAGCGGTCCCGATCGAGGTTCTTGCTGGCTGCTTGCGGTTGATAGGCTGTGCCCATTCTCCAACTTGAAGCTTTTCAAAATGTGCTGGTCTCTGGCTGAGAGATTGCTGTCGGGAGCTGCACTACATTTTTCCAGGATTAGTTGGCGAACATTTTCGGTTAAGGTAAGTTGTGAAAACTCGAGATTTCTCTGCTCATTCTAGAAAATGCGCCTGTTCCTTTCCTTCCAAATGGTCCAGGTTAAGAATCCTGGTATGACTTTCCAAATGATGTTTACTCTAAGATTGTTTGATTAGTCGCGGGGCCACTGCAAAATTGTATTCTGGATGGAGTTTTTGTCCCTGTTTTTTTGCTGCATGGTTGTTTCTATCCAATTCCATAGGTACTCTGCCCATTCGCATGAATTGAATAGGTGATTGATTGTTTCTTCTGCTGCTCTGCAAAGAGGACATATAGAAGGACCCGAGAATCATTTTTTTCGTAAGTTTTCCCAAGTTAGGGTTTTTCCTTGCATGAGGCGCCAAAGGAAGGTATTTATTTTAGGCCAAAAAAGGGCGTCCCAAACCTTGATGCTCCAGGACATGGTCTCCCCGTGTTCATTGTGCTCCAGTTGCTCCCTTGCTTCTTTAAGGGTGAAATTGCCGCTGCCCTTCATTCCCCATCTTAGCTTGTCCTTTTCTGTGGATGATCTTATCTTTCTTTTGTTTAGAGTGCTTAGCAAGTTCTGTATGTTGTCATTTTCTACTGTTGTGTTGTTCGTGTTAGGGGTGACCAGTTCCTCCACTCCTGCCCATTGCTGTCATGGCTCCAGTACTGATGAACTTTATAATTGCCCCTATTCTGAGATTTCCTTTTGTAATTCTCCAAGTCTGGAGTTGCGAGGCGTGGTAATTTCTGCCAAGCGTCCTCCCAGAAGAACACTGTTTCCCTGTTGCGGATTTCCCAGAAGCTGTGGTCTTGAATTATGCTTCAGTTGTGCCTAGCTAGATTCCAAATGGGAGACCCTTCCGGCACATCCTGTAACCTAATTAGATCCTGTTCACTGCAATCTGGAGTGTATTTCTCCTTCCAGTGCCTTGCCCAAGGAAGAGTGGGTTCTTTAAGCCATCGCCACCACAGCTTGGCTCCACAAGTCATGTTAGTGGTGTGGGGGTCTATTAAATTTAGGCCTCCTACTGTTTTTGATTTACATAGTTTATTCTAGGTCACCAAAGCCCATTTGTTTTTGTCCGAATTGCCTTTCCATAAAAATGATCTCTGGATGGTTCTTATCTTGTGAAGGACGCCTTGAGGGGTAGGTAGGATGGAAAGCATGTACTGAGGTGTTGGGTTGTGTTATATTCTTTCCACATAGTTAATAGGGGGTTTGAGGGGTACTCGTAACCCCACTTTATGGGGTCTAGGGCAGCGCCCCGGAAAATTTTAGTTTTGGACCCTATGTTAGGTTGGGCGGACCCACCTATGGTTTTGTGCATGATTTTCGCACATGTTTTTTGGACGCGATGGTTTTCGGTCCATGGTATTGGATTGATGGTTTTTTTTTTGGTCGATGGTATTGGACGTGATGGTTTTTTGGTCCATGGTATTGGATGCTTCGACATGTATAAATATGTATTGTAACATTGAAAGGAACATAATGAAAAATCAAGCTGGTAGTC